>JASCZW010016569.1:0-18486 GCA_034211315.2 Aedes japonicus | reverse complement strand
AGCTCCAAACAGCTCCCAGCAGTTGTTTTCATAAATTAATCGATGGACCCTAACACGACTTTTCAGAGCGAATCAAAGCCGTGTCCAAGTAAACTAGAAGTGAGGTAGCGATGGTAGGGGTAGTGTTCTTTTTCAGGGTCACCGAAATAAGTGGAATAGAGAATTAACACGTCTCTGGGAGTGTTGGGTCATCGTCAGTAATAAAATATATGGTACGGTAAACCAAATGCAAGTAATTATTTAAATGCTTTTTGTTCTGTTTCAATAACTTTTATTCATTAAAACAAATTGTAGCCGCGATTAAACATAACTCGAATTTACATTAACTTTACCTCGATATATGGGTACTTCTATCTTCATAATTTTCATAATTTTGCTCATCAGAAATTTAGACTATATCAAATTATCTTATATAATGTCAACATTATTTTGCCCGACCTATTTTTGAAACTGGTAATGATTTTTTTTTTGTCTTGTCATAGGGGTTTTTTTTATTTAAAAGTCCGCTTATTGAGTAGAGTTCATTTATAGAGGCTGCGCTAAAATTGATGAATTTTCACTTAAACTTGACATGTAGGAAATAAATTAAAATGTCCGAAAACCTCTCTATTGTTGATCGTCCACTAGTTGTAGGATGTTTAACTAAATTAAGTGTTGGACTGTCAAAAATGAGGCCACTTTAGTAGGAAGGTTATTTGAAAACCATCCATCTGTCGAATTTAAGTGAAAAATAACTTTAATTACTTTATCGTTTCCCCCCCCCCCCCCCACAAAACATAAATATTTATATCGAGTCTTATGAACATTGCAGTTAAAATTCATTTGATCCAATGGATATACCTAAGATTAAAGAAAGCACAATAGTTCATTTCATTTAAATTATTAAAGAAAAGATAACTGATCTGAAAGTAAATACTTATCACTCATCGTGATTAACTTGTACTTGAATTATGTAAAGTTAATGGTTTAAAAATTTAAAGAATTTAAATTTAAGAACAATCCCAAAACATGAGAAAACACGGCGAATAATTTCGTTGATTCGTGAAACATCATTGTTTAAGTTCAAACATAAGAAAATAAATTGAAAGCATGTTTTCGACAAAAATATTAATATTTGAATCAAATTCAAGTCATGTTTATCCTTACAACATACACATTGTAGGTGGGAACCGTGTACTTTCCTCTTCATAACGTGAGGCCGAGGTGAAATTTCAACGCTCGTAACACGAGACAATTTTTACATTTGGTAGATTATTTGCTCGATATAATATCACGGACTAGTCCCTTTTAGGTTCATAATACCCTTGGTTTGCAAGCAATATGGTCATAATGCTATCAAACCAAATTACTCAATTATTACAAATACAATATACCTACCTAATATAAATTTGGAACGTTAACAAAAAAAAAACAATCAGACATCAGACAGACAGATTTTTGTTTGTTTTCGAAATTCCTTTGTTTATTTTTGACGTAAACCTGTTTAAAATAAACGTTATATGATGTTTAAACTGCTTTAAGCTTGCCATAAAAAAAAACATATTCTTGTCGATAGGTTATATTAAGAAAATAAAATAAAATATTCATCCAATCCACTATCAAGAAGTCAGTACTTTTTATTCGACCTGCTTAGATCAAAGACGAACCAAATAAAGAATAAAAGATTTGAAATACATCTATTACCAAATTTCTCTTGACACAATATAAAAATAGAAGGAAATACTTTTGGCAACGCTGGCAGCTTAAGCTCGAATGAGCTACGTCGCAGCTATCGTTCTTTTTGTTATGTTTTCGCTGCCATTTGCCTCAGTCGGCTTTGGTGTTTCGACGGCGTATGTACCTGCAAACAGCGGGTTATAATATTTGATGCTGCTTATAAAAAAAGGTTAGTAATCAAAGTTCTATGGTCGTTTGTTTTCACTCTGCTATTTAAACAAAAACTTAGCATTTTATACTATTTTAATAAAATGCTAAGTTTTTGTTTAAATAGCAGAGTGTAAACAAACGCCCATAAAACTTTGATTGCGAGCTTTTTCATGAATTTCACCATAAACCCTCGTCTAACGGGGTCTAACCACCCGCATTAAATTACGTCTAACGTTAGTCTAACGTTAGACTAACTGGTTAGCTATGTACACCGGTAATGTCTAACATCGTGTGTCAGATGTGTCTAACAGACGTCTAACATTAGACGAAAGTTAGACAAAATGTTCAACGAACAGTCTAACGTGTTCGACTAACGTTAGGCTAATGTTAGACTAACCTTTCTTACTGGGAACAAGCGTGTGAAATTTCCCTTCGTTTAATTCCAAGTCAAAAGAGGCGTAAACAACGCAATTGGTTGAAGTTCTTTGATGCGCCATGAAACAATGTTTGCAATCTTTCTACAAAAGGCTTGATTCAGGTTATCTGGCTTTTCACCGCCATGGGCAAATATCCCATTATTTTCTGCCAAATCTAGCATTCCATTTATGTGCATTAGATAACCTCAGAAAATTCAATGTGTCTTTTTATTTGTGTACAATAGAGCTATTTGACTCCTACTCCTTGCCACAACCATTTTGCTCTCACCTTACTTGGTTGAGCCATTCAGCTCCTACCCTCAACGTCATCGAATTGAGTAGTCCCCGACATCGGATCTACCCTTCTCCGACGGAGGATTACCCGCCTGTGGATCCCAAAAGCGAACGACGGTGAGCCATTTAGCTCTCACATACTGACGCAATCGACTCGAGTAATCCTGACTGCGAAACTACCATACAACATCACCCGAGATCGACAACCCGCTACTCCACTCAACCACTCGCTTCTTGATTCTCCCGCCATTTTCGCTGTAGAGCCGACATGATTTGCGTAATGGCTCCGTTGATCGCATTCCAAACACTTTCGTCACGACACATTCTATAGACGACGTTAACTGGGCTGGTATCTGCCCCACTGATGGCAAGCATCTCGCTCCGCAATGGTCCAAATCGTGGGCAGTCAAAGACCACGTGCTCCGGTGTCTCTTGGACATCTGCGCACTCCGGACAAAAGGGTGACGCTGCGTGTCCGAATCGATGCAAATATTGCCTGAAGCAACCATGGCCAGACAGAAACTGCGTAAGGTAGAAATTTACCTCTCCGTGCTTCCTTTTCATCCAGATCGACAAATCCGGTATGAGCAGGTGCGTCCATCGACCGTTCACCCCCGTGTCCCATTCTCGTTGCCATTTAGTCATCGACTCCGCTCTCACCAGCTTTCGAACTCCTCTGATATTTCTCCGCTGATAACATTCACTGTCCTCCGCGAGAGTGATGCCAATCGGGATCATTCCGGCAATGACGCATACTGCCTCCGATGAAATAGTTCGGTACGCACTCACGACTCGCATGGCCATGAGCCTGAACGTACTGTTCAACTTCGCCCGGTTTCGCTTGGTTTCCAGCGCTGCGACCCAGGCTGGACCTCCGTATCTTAGTATCGATGATGATACACTAGCCAGTAGACGCCGCTTACTACTTCTAGGTCCGTAGCTATTCGGCATGATTCTGGCTACCGCATTGATGGCCTTCGCCGCCTTCCCACAGGTATAATCTACGTGGCTGTTGAAATTTAGCCGGTCGTCGATCATCACACCCAAATACTTCAGCACGCGCTTCGAGGCTATGGCAAGCCCTCCGATGACGATTTCTGCTCGCTGTACCGCTTTGCAGTTGCTGACCATCAGCACCTCCGTTTTGTGGTGGGCTATCTGCAGCTTCGTCCCCTGCATCCAGTTTTCAATTATGCCGATTGCTTCGGTCGCCAGCATTTCCACTTCTTCCAGTGTTTCGCCTTTCACTGATAATACGATGTCATCTGCAAAGCCAACGATCACTACGCCTTTGGGAAGCTTCAGCGTCAGCACACCGTTGTACATCCCGTTCCAAAGTGTTGGGCCAAGGATGGAACCTTGCGGAACTCCCGCCGTGATGTTCACCGATTTCCGTCCCACGGAGGTCTCGTAGATCAGCACCCGGTTCTGAAAGTAACTCTTCAGAATTCTGCACAGGTAATCAGGGACCCTCATTCTGTGCAGCGACTCGGCAATAGCCTCCCAGCTGGCACTATTGAAGGCGTTCTTAACGTCGATCGTTACAACAGCGCAATATCGATCGCCTCTCCGCTTCTGTTTGGACGCCTTTACGGCTGTCTCGACCACTGTCCGAATAGCATCCACCGTAGACTTCCCTTTCCGGAAACCGAATTGCATCCTCGATAGCCCGTGCTCGCTTTCGGTAAATTTCGTCAGCCTATTGAGGATGATCCTCTCCAGGAGTTTCCCGAGAGTATCCAACAGGCATATTGGCCTATACGATGTTGGATCCCCCGGAGGCTTTCCTGGCTTCGGCAGCAACACTAATTTCTGTATTTTCCACCTGTCCGGGAAATGGCCTTCCTCTAGACATTTCTGTAGCACATTCCTGAACATTTCCGGGAATGCCTGAATCGCCACTTTCAGAGCTACGTTAGGGATTCCATCCGGTCCGGGTGCCTTGTTCACCTTAAGCCCTTTCGCCACTGCCACGAGCTCCTCGTTCGAGACTTGCATGCCCTCAACGTTACTTCTTATTTCCTCGCTGTAAGGTGTACGTGGCCACGTCGTTGGCTCGTGCGTCGGGAAGAGTCCATCTACGATAACCTTCAGTTTTGCTGGACATAGCTCTGAAGCCATTGTTGGGCCTTTGATCTTCGCCATAACAATACGATACGCGTCGCCCCAGGGGTTAACATCAGCGGCTCGGCACAGCTCCTTGTAGCAGTTCGTCTTGCTCAGTCTTATCTCACGTTTTAATTCGGTCCTGGCCGCTCGGAACACCACCCTATGTACCTCTCTGTCTGCTGCGGTTTTAGCTCTCTGGACACGTCTTCTGGCTCTGAGACAACTAGCGCGAAGGATGCTGAGTTGCTCATTCCACCAGTAAGCTGGGCGCCGCTTGTTCCTCGGCTCCAGTTTCCTTGGCATGGTTGCGTCGCATGCCCTTACTAACGTATTCGTCAGCTGGTCCGCGTTTCGGTTCGAGAGTTCGTTGTCGAACCGAAGTGCCCCAATAAAGAGTTCTTTGTCGAAGACCTTCGTCTTCCACTTCCGCTCGCAACTATTTTTCCTTCGTATTTCGAGTTCCTTTGGAACTCAAGGGCACTCAGTGAGCACACCGACCAACCAACTTTTATTCAACCCGACTCCGTGTCCCCGCCGTCTGTGTGCCACCGTACGCCTTCCTTAACCGGATTGGCATTGGTGCATCTCCAAGATTGCAGTGCCCCTTCAGCGCCCTCCTTAGCTCATCTTCTGTTGTGATTTCATCAAGATCCCTGCACTCGATCACAGTCACCTGTGAGAGAGGTCTAACTATCGCCTGCTCATCAAGAGACTTTTCGCTGTGCTCTTGATGGCAGGATCCTTCTTCAGCTCGAAAAGCATTTCACCTTTCTGGGTGCGCCTGGTTTTTACCACCTTCTCCCCTAGGTCCTTTAACTCCGGATCAGTTTTCACTTTTCGGAGGAGCTCAGTGTACGTTGTTCCGATGTTTACCTCGACAATTAGAGCGTCACCCTTACCTCGCTCCCGACGAGGCCTAGGTATCTGCTTCTTCTTCTCTCCTGAAGTTTTCACTTGCTGCTGGATTTTCATCTTTTTGTCTTTCTGGTTTCCGACAGTCGCCATCCACTGCCTTCACCTTTCTCCTCCCTGTTTTTGAGATTTTCCAGCTCCTTCTCATCTCCTGGTGTGTCCCTTTTCCTTTTCTCTGAGTGTGGATTCTGGGGTTCCTTTGGCGTCTGCAGTAAAAAGTTATATACAAAAGAAAGTGTTGCTGTCTTTTTGAGTAATATTGAACTGATGTTCCGAGCGTTGTGATCCTAGCTACAACATTTATCAGCGACTCAAAGCTGCATCTCTTACGCATAAGCCAAAAGCTCTTATTTCACAGAATTCTGTCGACAAAAGAAACTAACGGAAAATGGATGGGCAGATGAATGTAAATGATTTCTAATACATTAAGTCAATGCTCCACACTCATTTGAAAGAATAGTTTGGAGCTCGTTAAATCTGAAAGGATGCAGATTTTTCATGTGCAAAATATTATGAACCCCTTTGTCTTGAAATCTTATTCCTAACAAACCACTACAGAAACAAAAAGAATAGTTACTGGCATTGGTGCAGTTTGACGTACCTTATATTTAGCTTCATTCCAATGGAATCCTCCGATCGGTGCACCCCAATGTTATCTCCTTCAACAAAAATCCTCATCAATTTCATGCAGAACAAAGTTGTTTCTCCACCCCCCATTGAAAATGACGGAACAAAACTGCAAGATTAAGAATCCCAATTCGTTGGGCCATTGTCAACTAATCCCATACCGAGAGTTCCAGAGATTTTCCCTCCCTGGCATCAGCATCCAAAAACGTGTTTCTCATTCCCGCCTGCTCCAGACAAACACTTCCTCGGCAGCAAACCTCCCGAATTGTAAATTCATTCCCTAAATGCACTGCTGAGCCGGAATTCTGCTTGACTTTGAGACTCTGTAATCCGAGCTACGTTTCCCCTAAACTGGCAGCCCGGCGGAGCATCAATAGAACAATAAAAGATCGAAAAATGCGTACGGCATTGAATGCGAGGCGTACGAACTTTCGGTTTTGTCGATTAAATTCGATTATTATTCAAAATTTCAAAGAGATAAAAAAATTGTGGAAATTAAAAATCGCGGCTACAAAGTGGCGATTTCTCGAAACCATGTTTTTCAATCTAACTTCAAGCCCCGGGCTTGAACTGTTAATCCGATTCCCACCATTGAATAACTGTTTGAAAGGTTATAATTTGTTATACGGCTTGAACTTAAAATTTGCGTTAATTGTTAATTATTTATAATTTTTGAACACGGTTGAAATGAAAAAAAGAATTACTATGTAATGAGTTTAAGTTCAAGTTGTTTGAAATTCAGTTCGAGCTATGAAAAATTTCAGTATCTTTCAGAAATAATAACTAGATTTGATTTTTATCCACTACAAAAGGCTGCAGGCTTAAAGTTGTCGCCCCATTTTTTGCGCCCCATTTTGTAGCCGCCATTTTGAATTTTCACAATTTTTTTATCTCTTTGAAATTTTGAATAATAATCGAATTGATTCGTCAAAACCGAAAGTTCGTACGCCTTTTCAATCTCCCACAAAAAAAATACAAACTTTGCCTTATTTTTGCCCAAATTCAGGGGAGGGTCCCCTTAACAAAAATGAATAGCTGTGGATGTCAAGTGCCGGGTTCAATTTGATTCGGACTCGCTGTCAGTTGTTGAGAAACATTTGAAAGATTTGTTTTGGCAATGCGTAAAATACAATTTGCAAAGCAACATGCCGAATAGGCGTAAGTTTTTTCTAACCTAAAGTGACCAGATGGCTCGGGCTTCAACGTGGGACGTATTATTAATTTATAGAAGCAGAGAGTCCTGAAAATTAAACCTGACCTGAATTTGTCCTGAAAATTAAACCTAACCTGCAACAACGCTTTCAGTGTATTGACACTCAACTGAGATTTTTCCGTGGTCCAAACTTTGTTAACGACTGAAAATACAGTCTCGGTTACAGCATTTGTACCAGGAAAACATAACGCAAATTCTACAACCTTTTTTAAGTTTTGAAACTGAATGTTATTCACTTCAAAATGTTTAATATCTCAATCCACCTATCCTCAATTTCAGTCTTATTTTCACTTCGTCGAATAGCTCAGCTTCTTCTTTGTCTGCATCAACCGATTTGCCAGAATCATCAAATTTTTCAAACATGTTTGTAATGCCTGTCCATCGATGGTGGTTTTAAGGTTCACCCACTTAAAACAAATAACCTCGTCAAACTGAGAAACTCGAGCCTCAAGATAGTCAATACATTTCCGATAGAAACTAATAATATTCGACTTTTACAATGTTGACTTGGGCCAGCCGTTTTCCAACTGACTTCGGACACTTAGTGGTAAAAACTGATTACTGATTCTCTCACTTGAGGTCATCAAGTTCAGCTGCAACCTTTGTAAGTTTGATGTTGTCACCTTCAATTTTTTTCACCGTATTGTTAAATACCGACGCCTGACTATTCATGAAATACAACCACATTTCAGAGCGAAGAATTCTTGGACTGTGATCGATCGACAGATTGTAAGATTTCAGTGGTGAGAACAGTTTTAGCACTCGTTCAATAGCTGGCATCAAAGCTAGCGAGCGAGTCTTACTGTAGCCCAAAATCCTCATGTTTTCTACGTCGACTTCCTTCAGTTTCTCGACCCTGCCCGTGAAAATATAGAAATGACTGTAGATCTTAACAATACTACCCCCAATATCCACGGGAAGTTGATCCACCGCCGCCTGAATTTTGTTGTGAACGAAATGTGCAGCGTATCCTACACCCGATATCGGTCTCTGCAGCTGATGCTTAAGCTTGTATTACACTGTTTGTCCAATAGCCAAATATTTGGCATAGGCAGCTAGACAGCTGATAGATATCATAGATGTTTGTCAGATGCCTATCTGCCTATGACAAATATTTGGCTATTGGACAAACAGTGTAATACAAGCTTTAAACTTGCAATAAACGTTGTTCGTACCCCCAATGGAGACCACTAAAATTTGTGTTGGCGTTGTCTGCACAAATTGCCGCCAGGGTTGCGGCTTATCATTTTTGACTCAGGCATATTCATTTGCCAATATCTCCTTTCAGAGGGTCGATTTGATAATATGATGTATGATGAACTTGTAGTGCATGAGTAGACCTACAACTTTGTCTAACAGTACATTGCTCTAACTCCTATATCTTCGACATGAGAGCGTATATTCACAGTGATCTTCACGATGATAATCGCGTGATCTTCACAGCGAATTTCATCGCGAAGATCACTGCGAATATACGCTCTTATTCCTCAGATATAAGAGATAGAGCTATGTATTGTTAGACCAAGTTGTAGGTCTACTCAAGCACCATAAGTTCATCATACATTATATTTTGAAATTGAGCTTCTGAGAAGAGCAATCGGCAAATGAATATGGATAAGTCAAAAATGATAAGCCGCTACCTTTCCCTGCATTTTGTATTTGCACAATGTTTCACCAGGAAGCGATACAAAATCCAACAACTTAACCTGAGTTCCTCGTTTGTAGTCAAAATATCTAATTACAGTGGGGACCAACTTTGTTTCCTTGTGATTTGAAGCGTCGGAGAAGATTGTTAGAAAATTGATGTAGTCCATACATGTTGAAATCTGATCAACAGAATATGGAGCCAGGACATTTTTATCAATCGCTTCTGTTTAGGTACGACCGCAAGAGAATTTTGGCTCGAAAAGCGCCCGAATTCCTTTTTTCAGGTCGTCCGAAAACAAGCACTGGCATTTTTTTGACATGGTTGAAGTCGCTGAGAGATTGCCTACTGAACCGTATTCTAAACAAAATATCACAATATCAAGTTTTAGGTACATACCTTGCACAATAAATAACAATTTCTCAAATTTTCCCTGCTGAATTCGTAATATCGCATACATGCCACAGTCTTGCTGCACTTGATACAAACAAGGATAACTTTTGACAGATTTGCGCCGATTGAAAAATTTATCATCCTCACGAGCTCTTTTTCACAAACACATCGCTTATGAAGATTGAAAAAAGACAACTCTGGATCAACAACAGAAAAGGGCCTATCAACATTTGTAAACAAACACTTCTGAGCCTATTTCCTCGCAAAGCGTAGGCCACCCACGCAAACCAATACCATCACCATGAAGTAGAAAGTTTCCCCTACACGATGATTCTGTAGGTTTGCGTGTGTAGCCAACGGCTTCCGAGAAAACGGGCTCAGAAGTGTTTGTTTACAAATGTTGATGGGCCCTTTTCTATTGTTGTTCCAGAACTGCTGTTTCTACTAATGAAGAATAGGAAGATGGATTTCTTGATGACACGATAGTGTTCGTGAGGACAATCCATGACAGTAGCTGTCAAACGCATATAGAGATGTCACATGTTTTTGAAAATATAAAAAAAGATGTGAACAGTGCTTTGAACTAACATTGCTTGTGTTGAAGCTTTGACATGACCTTGATAAAGCGAAAAGCATATTAATGAATACCAAATCGCGGGACATTTCGCTGGCTTAGGACTAGCGCGGGACATTTCACGGGACGCATTTGGACGCGGGACGTCTGGTCACTTTATTCTAACCCAACTTTTGTAGGCCTTTCCTTAATAATCAAAAGATCTCTAATTCAACTGACTAAATGATTGGAATAAACTTTGCCCTATTAACGAATCCAAATTATCCGTATTTGATTACAGTTTGTTTGGAATTGTATAGAAGCATTTTCAACAAGTCGTCCTACTCCTAACTGCTAAGAGATGTCAAAAACATCATCATTTCGTGTCTTTTTCTTTATTCATATGGATTTCATCCATTCCTCGAAGTGCTTCGTTTGCGTGAAAAAAAAGTCCTACTAGGCCGGCAGTATTCGAACGATTTTACCATCTTCATCAAACATCAGCTTCACTTCATGTTCCATTTACCTTTCCGTCGTCTTCTACCAGTCTGATGCCGGCAGTCCTCCTTTGCCGAAGAACTATAGGCGTCGATACGCCCAGTGATAGCCCAAAACCCGTTCACTTCCTACCGAACTGGACGAGGACAGTGGGTGGCTTATCCCAAAAAGCTACTAACTCACTTCACCCGCCGTCCTTCCCGCCGCTCCAAATGACCCAAACTCCATCCGATGCTCACTCGCATTCGGTGCGCTTAACCCAGAATGTACCCGAAGAATGCTCTACATTTTTCTTCAGTCTTCAGTCCCCCAACCCGCTTCCAACCCGTAGCTTGACTTTTGAGTGCCGGTAGCGACCCCAGCAAGGAGCCGTTTCTTTATGGGCCCCAATGGAAATGAGTTTCATTTAACGAAATTTGTTGAGTGCTCCCCTCTTCTGGCTATGTGCAACATGCTTTCCCGAAGCGAGGGCTATTGTGCTTCTCTTTACTGGTGCTGTTGCTGTTGCAGCCGAAACTACCAAAGGGAGGAATAAATTTTCGAAACAGTTGCATTGTAATAAAAATATATGCAATTCTTCTCGGGAATTTTTCGACCCAGCTGAAGAAGGACCGTATTTAATTTGATCAAAATCATAGAAAGGCTTGTGCTGTTACACGGGAATGGAAAAGTTCTGAAAAAGAACCATTTCCCCAATAGGTAAAAAGATTATCTAGTTCTTTGACGTTCCTTTTCTTAGGTTTTTATCAAAAACAAAGTTAAATAATACAAGAAAACTTCGATTATATGTATGTTCAAGACACATTCCTTCTCTAGCACCTATTTATCAAAAACTAGCTGAACGCGGTGCGAGCCTTGCTACGCTTGCAACTAAATGAATCAAAATATAATAGAACTGGTACTTTAATGGTTTAAATTCTGCAAAATGAAACATAGTTTCTACCATGGTTTATCTTTCTGTTTAGAAGCATTTCATAGACAAAACATTAATCTTCAAACTACGTCGTATTGTATCAGTTTGAACGTAATGTTCTCTTGCATAACCTTATATTAACTACTTGAGCATAATGTAGCACTGAGAGTAGGTCAAGCATCCCTCTTTCTTGACTAAGAAGGGGTTCAAACTTCTATCAGAACATTCTCCTTACCCGAGAAATACACTCTTTGTGTTTTAGTTGCCTGCCTCATGCTTGGTTGCTATAACTGTTTCATTTGTATGAGGGCCTCCTTCAAATAGGTGAGAAGTCTCAAATTCCATTCCATTTCTTTGATTAGTGCTCGAATTATGCAGAAATTTGTGTTGAGTGTTTCATTTGTATGAGAAAACCCCCTTCTAGAATGGAAATGGGTCTCAAGCAATCATAATAACCTTTTCAGCCCCAATTGTTCACGCCGATCACTTCAGAACTTTCCGAGTCTATCAGTCAGACGAACAGACAGACTGAAATTCATTTCTTTATATATAGAAATCCTGCCTTCTAAAACCACCATGTACCAAATGTGGTTTCATTTGCGTGATAAGTTCTCGAGTTATGCAGAAATTTGTGTTTTATTTGTTTGAACCCCTCCCCCCTACCTTCAAGAGAAGAGGTCTTCAATTGTCATAGAAACATTTTTTGCCTCCACGATTCTCGAGTTATACAGAAAAATGTATTTTATTTGAATGGGAGTCCCCCCTTCCAGAATGCGTAGGGGTCTCAAACCACCATAGAAACATTTCTTGCCTTCAAAAACCTTAACCTACTAAATTTGTTTCGATTTGCTTGATTAGTTCTCGAGTTATGCAGAAATTTGTGTTTTATTTGTATGAGAAAAACAGAGAGAGAGGATGAGTTTCAAACCACAGTAGATTTATTTTTTGCCTCAAAAATCCGCACAGGCCAAATTTGATTCCATTTACTTTATTCATTCATGAGTTATGCAGAAATTTCATTTTCATTTGTATGAGAGCTTCCCCTTCTAGAGATGGGAGGGGCCTCGAACCACCATAGATACATTTCTTGCCTCCAGAAAACCACACATGCCAAATTTGGTTTCAATTGTATGTTTAGTTTTTGAGTTAGGCAGAAACTTCTGTTCCTTTTGTATGTATGAAAGTCCCCCTTTCTAGAAGGGGGAGGGATCTCAATTAACCATAACAATATTTTTTGCCTCCAAAAACTCCCACATGCTTATTTAGGATTCCCTTGCTAGTTTAATTCTCGAGCTAAGCAGAAATTTGTGTTTTGTTTATAAAGTAGCCTCCCTTTCCAAAGTAGGGAGGGGTCTCTTACTGAAATAAGAACCTTCTCCTGCCCCAAAAACCCCTTCATGCTAAATTTCACGTCAATTAGTTCCGGCGTTTCCGAATCTATAGGGTTCAGACAGACAGACAGACAGACAGACAGACAGACAGACAGACAGAAATTCATTTTTATATATACATGATAAACCAAATGTGGAAATCTACAATAGCATACGGTAGAAGAGCAGTTTCTCTTCATATTCATAGTAAAAGATGATTGAATTGATAAGCTTTTTCAATTTGCGTTTGGACCGGTACGAGTCTGCTCAGTGCTAAGTGCTCAGCATTCAGTGCTCAGTGCTCAGTTTGCAAAGTAATAAGTGCTTAGTGCTCAGTGCTCAGTGCTCAGCACTCAGTGCTCAGTGCTCCGTGCGCAGTGCTCAGTACTCAGTGCTCAGTGCTCAGCACTCAGTGCTCAGTGCTCAGTGCTCAGTGCTCAGTGCTCAGTACTCAGTGCTCTCGGCCCAACGCTGTGGAACATAATGTACAACGGAGTCCTAAAACTGAAGTTGCCCAAGGGCGTGAAGATCTTCGGATTCGCAGATGATGTCGTCCTCACGATAACCGGAGAGTCGCTGGAAGAAGTAAAAATGCTGGTGGCGGAGTCGACCGACGCAGTTGAAAACTGGTTGAATGCAGTCAAGTTGCAGCTTGCTCACCACAAAACGGGAGTGATGCCGGTCAGCAACTGCCGAAAGATCCAGTGGATACAGATTACCGTAGGAGGGCACGTCATACCGTCCGTACGGGCTTTAAGACATCTAGGAGTGATGATCGATGACCGGTTGAATTTCAACACCCATGTAGACTATTCCTGCGAAAAGGCGGCTAAAATGGTCAGTGCGCTTGCAAGGATCATGCCGAACGTCGGTGGTCCGAAAGGCAGCAGTAGGCGACTTCTGGCGGCCGTATCATCCTCGATACTGCGGTACGGCGTTCCAGCATGGGGAGCCGCGCTCAAAACGAAACGTAACCGCAGGAAGTTGAACAGCGTGTTTCGTCTGATGGCAATTAGAGTCGCGAGTGCGTACAGAACCATCTCGTCGGAGGCAGTTTGCGTTATCGCCGGGATGATTCCAATCTGCGTAACCCTAGCAGAGGATATCGAATGCTATCAACGGAGAGGAACCAGTAATGTGAGGAAGACGGCGAGGCTAGACTGCATGGTCAAATGGCAGCAGTAGTGGGACAACGCGGAGAATGGAAGGTGGACCCACCGGCCCATCCGCAATGTGTCGACGTGATTGAACAGGAAGCATGGAGAGGTGAGCTTTTACCTTACACAGTTCCTGTCCGGGCACGGCTGTTTTCGCCAATAACTGCACCGGTGTGGTCATGCGTCGTCATCTCTCTGCCCGGCGTGTGCCAACGTAGAGGAGACTCCAGAGCACGTGGTGTTCGACTGTCCGAGGTTTGCGGAATTTCGAAGGGGAATGCCTGCCCCAAGGCCGGATAATATCGCAGAGCGAATGTGCAACGAGTAAGACACACGGAACGCAGTAAGCAGAGTCGTGACGCAAATACTGTCGGAGCTACAGCGTAAATGGAGGCGGGACCAGCAAACAAGCGCCGGTTCTGAGGAGTATCCAGCGCAGTGAGCAGTGTTCGGCTTCGGGTCGTCGGGGCGCCGGTGAACCGGAAGTCTTCTGCCAACCGCAATCGTCGGACCGACCTCGGCACTCAAACAGCCAGCCTGCTGAAGAAAGAAGAAAGAAGAAGAAAGTGCTTCGGGTATGTAGGGCACCGCCAGTGCGGACGTCATCCACCACCGGATCTGCCGGACCACCTCTGCAACCCGAAGACGAAGTCGGCGCAATGCGCGTTAGCGTCCCCTGTGATAACCGCCGGTAGTCGGGGCACCATCAGTGCGGAAGTTTCCTTTACCGGAACTGGTGGACCACCCTCGACGCCGGGGGGTAACAGGAGGATTCGAGAGATGGATACAACGTAGCAGCGGAGCAGTGGATCATCCAGCCAGTGGGCGAATTAGCCTTAGCTAGGGGTCGGAATTTTAGAAGAAGTGCATAAGCACAGACCCCCCCCCCCCACCCCGAAGTAGTCGCAGCATTTCGTGGTCCCGGGGGGATCGAGGTAAGCAGGATAAGGGATCCGGATTTTCCGGGAGGCACATTTTTAGCAGGTCGGGCAGGAGCTCAACCCTCTTCGCCTGAACATTGTGTGGTGTCTCAGGTGTCTGTCACGCAGATTTTTGATGGCCTTTCAACCCTTGTAAAAAAGTACTCATTGCTCAGTGCTCAGTGCTCAGTGCTCAGTTCAGTGCTCAGTGCTCAGTGCTCGGTGCTCAGTGCTCAGTGCTCAGCAGTCAGTGCTCATTGCTCAGCAATCAGTGGTCAGTGCTCAGTGCTGAGTGCTGAGTGCTCAGTGCTCAGTGCTCAGTCCTCAGTGCTCAACACTCAGTGCTCAGTGCTCATTGCTCAGTGCTCTGTGTTCAGTGCTCAGTGCTCAGCATTTAATGTACAGTGCTCAGTGCGCATTCTTGACACTCAGTGCTTATTCTTGACGGAAGAATTTGATTTTGGAATCCCTCGTCGAATAACTGAAGTTGTTAGGTTCAATAATCGCGAAGTCGTTGAAATTGTCTAAATTCAGCGATCTCATACTTTATTGGCGATTAACAAGACCATTGCACAGTGATGCTGGAGAAGCAAAAACGTGATCGAAATCGTTTTGACCTAAAAAACTACGTATTTTGGGTGCAGTTTGTTCAGGAAATTTTTTTCATGAATGATTCTCCAGACTAGTCACCAAAGTAGTGGGAAGAATTTGGGAGAGAGAGTGTTTATCGAAAGATTGGATCGAAGGTATCGTGTGTTCCATCCTTGTAAAGGGTGAAAAGCTGGATTGCTGTAACTATCGTGCAATCACGCTACTGAGGGCCACCTAAAAGTTGCTGTCCCCAATTTTATGCCACCGCCTGTCACCAATAGCAAAGGAGTTTGCGGTGCCCGCCCTACTACGGACCAGATTTTCGCAATTCGGCAAGTGCTGCATCGATTTCAAATCAACTTACGACACAATCGATCGAGACCAGCTCTGGCAGACCATGCACGAATATGCATTTCCAGAAAAACTGACGTGGTTGGTCAAGGC
Source organism: Aedes japonicus (assembly GCA_034211315.2). Classification (NCBI taxonomy): domain Eukaryota; kingdom Metazoa; phylum Arthropoda; class Insecta; order Diptera; family Culicidae; genus Aedes; species Aedes japonicus. The sequence goes on along the minus strand of JASCZW010016569.1, from coordinate 2,565 downwards.
AGCGATGGAGCGATTGATGTGTGTCGTGTGAGTATCAGGAACCCTCTCGAGTCCCTTAGAATCTCGCAGAGGGTTACGGCAAGGTGATAGATTGTAGTGTTTGCTATTTAACATTGCATTGGAGAGTGTGATTCCATAAGCTGCGATAGACACGAGTGGCACGATCTTTAGGACTTCTGTCCAACATTTTAGCTACGCCGACAACGTTGATGTCTGTTGAAACTGATAGAATTGGGCTTGTGATTATTGCGTTGAAAAACAATATTTGAAGGGATACAAAAAGACAATGTAAGCCTCCTACCACATGACCGCCGATAAAGACTCCAGAAGAGATATACAAAAGCGCATTATGGCTGGCAATCGTACCTACGTTGGACTCCGAAGGACTCTTAGATTGAACAAAGTTGACCATCTTCAAGCTCACACAATGGAAACGGACACGGAATCAGCGCATTTCTTCTATTTTTCCTGGATGTCCGTGACTACCCCGCCGCTTCGTCCAAGTCTGCTTTCAAATTGTATAATATTTTTCGATTGGACAAAAATTCCGGGAAAAGCTTGGGGACAAAATCTATCTTGTTAGCTGCATAATACTCCAGAAACACCTTGTAGTAGTGGTAGCTCGACAAATCGGGCCAAAAGATGACTTTGTCCCTACACAGAAAAAAAAATAATTTTAACAAGCACGTAAAATTTCCCCTCGTGTAATTCCAAGACAAATGAGCGTAAACAACGATATTGTTTGCAATCTTTCATACAACTGGCTAGATTTAGGCGTTATCTGGCTTAAATTTACATGAAATATCCCATTATTTTCTGCCAAATCTAGCATTCCCTTTATGTGCATTAGATAACGCAGAAAATTCAGTGTTTCTTTTTATCTGTGTATGCATGCGGATGAACGGCAATATACGCTTTTTCAGGCATTCTTCGATGTAAACTTGGGATGTCATCGTCGAGGATGTGACAAATGGGTCCGTTTTTAGGCCAATACTGCAAATTGCTTGCCAAATCATGGCCTTCTTTGCAAACTTGTCGGAAAACACGAGCTTGAATCTTCCCAGTACATCCTCACGTTGAGTAGCGATGTACAACTTTTGTCCGGGAAGCTGCTTAAAGTTGAGTTTGACGTATGTTTCATCAAAACACGGTCGTACAAGAGTCTAGCCACAGAGACGAACCAGCCTCCGGCTGAAAGTCTCTTTAATAAAGACCTCCAATCCAGTCCAGAGTCTAGCCACACAATCATACTAATGCAAGAATGATACCTGGCATCGAAAGTTCTTGATCAATAACTGTGGGATTGCATTTAGAACAACTAAGTTGAGAGCACTATTGCAAAAGCAATAAGCTTGAAACGCTTAGAAAGAAAAAGAAAGAAGAATTTCATGTAGATTCTATTGATCAAAGTTGTATTTTATTTTTTACTTATTTATTTTCCGTCGGCCTATTTCCTCACATTGTGACAATCACCGACGCCAGGGAGACGACTCTACCACCTGGACCCTACCTAACGACTCATGACTATGAACGGCTTTACTTCCCTTCCGAAGGAAGACGTGACCAAGATTTTTTCGCCTCAGAAAAACCACCGACGTCGACTGGGATTGAGCCCATACCCACTGGGGTGCCAGTAGCAGCCACGCTTACCACTACACCACCGACGCCGGCGACCTAAGTTGTATATTATTTACATTGTTTAGAAGTGCTACAGTTTCATGCCAATAATTCCGGTCAAACACTCCTTCAAATGACGTTGACTGCATTCCATTACGTTCAATGTTTCCAGATACCATGAATCGCATGCATTTTGCATCAGGGGAAAGAAGGTAAATCGGCACAGTGGAATAGTTGGTGCCTAATTTCAATTTGTGAAAAGAGTTCATAAAATCACTTCACATTCTTTTTGAGGTTGTGAGTCATTTTATGATGCGCTGTAAGCTAAGAGAAGAAACAGTAATATTGTGAATAGAATTTCAGATAGTTCTCATTACTAAAACAAACTTAACTTTATTCGCGATTTACAATAAGTTTACTCTACCTGATTCACATTCAAACTTAAAAAAAAAAACATTCGTAACTTGCATTTCCATTGGTAATTTGTAATTTTGTAAAATATCACTTCTTCTTCTTTAGCATTTCAAGCTTATTGCTTTCACAATTAGCTTATTGCTTGCTCTCAACTAAGTGTTCTAATTGCACTTCCACAGTTATTAATTGAGAGCTTTCGATGCCAGGTACCATTTTTGTATTAGCATGATTGTGTGGCAAGTTCAATCATACGCTATGCCCAGGGAGTCGAGAAATTTTCCTTGACGAAAAATTCCTAGACCAGACCGGGAATCGAACCCAGCCACCTCCAGCATGGTGTTGCTTTCTAGCTGCGCCTTTACCGATTGAGCTAAGGGAGGACCCAAACAAATTTCGGTGTGATATTTTACAAAATCCAAACGCATGACAATACGGAAGTTTTGTACCAACCAACAGTTTAAAGAGGAAATTTCAAGGAGGAATTTTAATACAATTTTCAAGATACAAGCTTAAATGTCGTAACTTCTCTGAGAC
>JASCZW010016568.1:0-18490 GCA_034211315.2 Aedes japonicus | reverse complement strand
AAAGCGGTGTAAAATGAAAATCTAAATCTAGTGAATGTGACGAAAAATGAGTGATCTTAAGCAAGATTCTTGATGGATTTCGAAGCATTTTGCATCAACCGACTAAGATAATCGTTGAATTAGAAAAAAAATTCTCATAACTTAAATAATGATATATTCTCTTCAGTTGTCGTCTCTTGGTTAATGTTTCCATTCCAAGGAGCCGGCAGCGATTCTGATACGGAGGCAGATCGGTAAGATCACGTCACTGGAGAAACCTCAGCGCATAGTGATCAAATTGTTACTGAACAACTTCAATCCTTGATGTCCGGATTCCATTTTACGGACTTCACACCACAGCAACATACTCCAGAACGGATCGTACCAACGAGTAGTACAACGCACATAATCGTGAATGTCCGAGAACTGAGGAATCATCCAACGCGCTGCACTATACTTCAATCTTACCTCGTTCACTGTTAGACACGAAAAAGGAAGATGCTTGTCATAAATTTATGCCTAGGTAGCTGCAGAAACGTCATGATTCTAGTTTACTCCAGTCAAGAAAGGATCGGGACCCATCTACCGTACGACATTTTGAAATCGCTGTGGTATTCGGAAGCTCGAACGTATTTTCCGTCGCTCGAGGTTTTCGATTTTGGTTTTGAGCTTCGAATATTGCAAATCTGTAGAATAAATAATGGAAATAAAATTTCCGTTTATTGCCTCTAGTTTTCCCAATTTTTTCTCACTCTCAGTTCAGCAGTTTCGGGAGAGAAAGTTGAATTCTGTGTGTGTTCTTCTTTCTTTCGTTTTATTTCATTCTTTCCAGGTCATCAGAATTTCAAACAAATTTTAATCCAAAAATTTGGACAAGTGTGTTTTATGTGGCCAGTCCGAGTTCACTGTCAAGCTTGCGACTTAGGAAATGTTGCAAAAAAGCAGAAACGGTCCTCACCAGTCGGATACAGTAGCAAATTGTGGTTATCTTGAGTTACTTCAAGAACATAATCGTAGTCGCCCATGCCAGGTCCAAGAACCTGCGGCCATCCCGAGTCGCGGTCATTCCGCGCCACTTACAAAAAATCGGTGGTCATCCCGAGCCGCATTCCAGAAATATAAACTATGGCCATCCTGGGACACGTCAGAAGCAGTACTAAAGGGTGATACGGTCAAAATTTGGTCAAGGGAAAACGCGTGTAAATCGGTGAAATCGTTTGTTTAAAAAATCAAATTAAATTTCTTTTTCAAGTTCAATTAGTATAAAATTCAGGAAAAATATTCAGTTAGGCTTCCGCTTTTCCAAATCCGAATTGCCGGGCCTTACGCTTGACCCCTGCCATCAGATTTTGTACAGCCACCTTGTCCACCTTCTTCGCCGCAGAAAGCCAGTTTGCCTTGAACTGCTGCTCGTCCTTAGCAGTTTTTTTTTGGTCTTCTTTAGGTTCCGCTTGACAATAGCCCAGTATTTCTCAATTGGGCGGAGCTCTGGCGTGTTGGGAGGGTTCTTGTCGCTTGGGAACCACCTGCACGTTGTTGGCGAGGTACCACTCCATGGCCTTTTTACCGTAATGGCAAGATGCCAAATCCGACCAAAACAGTACGGAACAACCGTGTTTCTTCAGGAAAGGCAGCAGACGTTTATTCAAACACTGTTTCACGTAAATTTCTTGGTTGACAGTCCCGGAAGCTATGAAAATGCTGCTTTTCAAGCCACAGGTACAGATGGCTTGCCAAACCAGATATTTCTTTGCGAGCTTTGACAGTTTCGTGTGCTTGAAAATATCTGCTACCTTTCCCTTCCTTTTGCCGTATAAAACTCCTGTCCCGGAAGCTGCTTGTAGTCGGCTTTGACGTAGGTTTCGTCGTCCATTACCACGCAGTCAAACTTCGTCAGCATCGTCGTGTACAGCCTCCGTGATCGCGCTTTGGCCGTCGTATTTTGTTTATCATCGCGATTTGGAGTCACTACCTTCTTGTAAGTCGATAGTCCGGCTCGTTTTTTGGCTCGATGCACGGTTGTAGACGATACACCCAGCTTATTTGCGGCATCTCGGAGAGATAGGTTAGGATTTCGCTTGAAACTACCGGCAACTCTCTTTGTCGTCTCAGCGGCTTCCGGTTTTCGATTTCCCCCCGATCCAGACTTCCTGGCTGTCGACAAACGTTCCCCAAACACTTTAATTACATTTGTAACGGTTGATTTGGCAACTTTTAGCGATTTTGCCAACTTTGCGTGCGAGTAGCTCGGATTTTCGCGATGCGCGAGCAAAATTTTGATACGCTGCTCTTCTTGCTTGGACGGCATTTTGACAACTGAAGAGTGAATTCCAAAATCAAAATAGGAGCAACATTCTACACACACACCTTCAAAATGAGGGGTGTTCAGGTTTTTTAAATGCAAAATTGAAAGAAATACGTCAAGTTGATATTGACCAAATTTTGACCGTATCGCCCCTTTACTCTGCCATATTACCATTTATCTTAAGAGGTTCACTGTGTCCACTATCTTCCTATTGAGCAATTTGTGAATGAAATAAAAGCTACGACGCTTGTTATTTTTTGTCGATTATTTCACGATTTTCCACGATCAAAATACTTGTTTTTTCGCACAAATTTCCGAAAATTATTGTTCAGTTTTCTGCAGAAAATTCAGCAGCCTGGCCAAATCGACAATGTAAAAATCCGAGAACTGAGAAATCACCCAATGCGCTGCACTACATTTTAAGGGCTTATGCTGAATCATTCTTGGCGGCAATCATGACCTCAACATTTAGAATTGATATCACTTAGAGTCTGAACTAGATATTGAAAATTTACTCACATCTGTTTGTATGCCTTCTTGCTGTGGACAATCTGATAGAGTTCGATTCGATGCTCATTCACTAACAATCGAGATTTATCAGTTTAAAATAGCAAGGTGAGTTTGCGAGAGCGAGATAAATGGAGCTGCAATTCACCTCAAGACGATATAACCTCGTTAACTGTAATCTAATCTAATCTAATCACATACTAACGCAGCCAATTCTTGAAAGCATCCTGGAAAATGATGTTTTCTTGAATACATCATTTTTCTTGTCATCGGCCAGGCCAACTGCGTAGTATGTGCCGCAGAGAGGATTCCAAGAAATAGAGCGATTCCAGAAAGATCTAAAATCGCTTTACTACTCTGAATCAAGGGAAGGAAGAAAGCGTGGACCTCCCGTACCAAACGCTTCCATGTTGAGTTATACAGTGTGATAATTTGTACCTTATCGTTGGGAGCATAGATGCTAGAAAGATTAGTTGATGCTCCTTTTGCCTGTGGGTGAACTTTTGGCATTTGAACCAAAAGCGTAGCAATAATTGCCAAGGTTATAGCGCCTTATCTCGCTCCATGGGGGGTAAGTGGACTAAAACTTACGATGATGGATAAATGCGAAGCTGAGAATAGCATAAAAAATATTGTGAAGGCATGTTATAATATAAAATGAGAATAACATGTGTACTATCTGCATGTCTTCTGATTCCATGGATGATCCAAAATTATATGCCGTATAAAGAAATAAAGAATACTTACATTTTTCGTGGTAGGGTAAGACTTCAGCATGCTATCTTACCGCGCTGCCTACATTGCGTTAGTGGGATTGCCTCCTAAGGTATAGCTGACGAGATACAGCGTTGCTTACTCAGCCGCTGGTGGACAGACCTCCTTGGTGGACAGACGCTCGGCACGCACCTCCTCAATCTAGCTGAAGTCAGAAGGACAACAGTGCCCAGGCTGCACTACCAGCTAAGTACGCAACCCTTAGCTGGCGGTCTTTGTCATCTGTTGACCCGTGGAAGCATGAGGTAGGAACTTGTGAGGACCAGAGCTATGTTGCGGGGACGCACGCTCCATCACAGTTGTCGACTCACCATTTTGCAGCCCGATATTACCTCGTTCACTGTAAGACACAAAAAGAGAAGATGCATGGTCATGACTCTATGCCTACTGCGATAGTGATGTGCCAAGGGTGTGCGTCTAAGGTAGTTTATACAGAGTGACTGGTAATTGATGTTTCACCCGTAAGGTAGACCTCATTTGCAGCAAAAAAATGTATGGCAGGTGGGTCGTAAAATCATTCCTTACCGAGTTATTGAACATAGAATTCTGCATTGCCGAACGACAATACCACTTTTTGCTCGGGTACTCATACGAATCTCCAAAAGTTGCACGACCGTAGATGCACAGCAATTCACCTAGATGGCGCCGCAGTGCTGTGCGAACAAGCGAACATAACGATGTTTATGTGCTTCACGCACACGATGACAGATACCAATGGGATTTTGCATTGTAGTGACTACACGCTCGGTGCCGTCATGGCCAATGACAACTCACAGACAATCGACGATCTAACAAGTACGATTTCAGTCTGTTGACGATGTTTGGTCATGATCAGCATGATCAAATCTATGTAACGCCTATCCACGTTAAATTTCCGACACGAAATAATAGCAACAACAAAAATTTACACATAATTCTACAAAATCGATTGTTTATTCAACAGTAATAAAGTTATATCTACATTACAAACAGTTGACTGAGATGTAGTCTTTCCTTCTGTCAAATTCTCAAACTTTCTCTTGTCCACCCGCCATCATGCTCCTTGAATACGCCAACCGTGACGATTCTCCATCTTTATCTCCATCTTTACTAGAGCCCAGTACTTCTCAATTGGGCGAAATTATGGACAGTTTGGTGGATTTTTGACACGTATTTGACCTCGTGTACCTTATACCATTCCAGGATGGATTTCACATAGCGACAAGAAGCCAAAACAGAGCTGGAGAGTCGTGGATTCTTGTAAACGGTAGCAACCGTTGTTGCAGATATTCATTTAAATACACATTCTTTTGATGGTGTGAAAGATTTCAGTGCCCAATCAAATATTTTCTGAAATTGAGACACCTTCTTTGTCCCGAAATGCTCGGCAACGGCATTTCTTTGTATTGCGGTAAAAGCATCCAGACTCGAAGACTTTAAACAGGAAGCTGTTTAAAGTCTTCCAGTACGTATGTTACGTCGTCCGTCATGATAAAAGCAAATGTTTGAGAAAAAACCCGCATTAATCCACCGATGGTGAGACTGAACCCTTCTTACACTTCACCAGAACTCAAATGTGGGCAATATTGTACTGGATACATATTTTCATCAGAAATTCCAAGAAAATTCAGAAATATTCAATATGCAATACATTCAGTTTATAAAATGAACTATTTGTCAATCCTGAGCGTATTGTTCAGCGATGTGATTAAAATATTACCATTAATAGTCTTTAATGACCTGTTTATGTTAGTTATATAAAAGGGAAAATTACATAAATATTAGAAATTTTATAAAATCAGTCCATAAAATGATTCAATAAGCTTAATAAGTACATATTCGTTGAAAATTGGTTAAAGTAAATGCAGACTAATTTTCGAATATACTCGTTGCAGTTCAAAACCAGACCAGTCGAGCCAAAAAAAACTAAAATCGGTACACAAATAGCTCAGTATGTAATCGGAGACTAAACTGTTTGATTACTATTATAATAGGCCTTCAAGTACTGCTTCGTTCATATCTTCGTAACGAAATGTCCGAATGAAAAAAAAAATCAATAGCGTTCTATGGGAATGTTGTAGCTTCCATTTGCCGTCAACAGAACTGAAATCGGTTCACAGATGGCTGAGAAACCGATGTGACATTATTTGTAACGCACACACACATACACACACACATACACACACACATACATACACACAGACATGTGCTCAGTTCGTCGAGCTGAGTCGAATGGTATATGACACTCGGCTCTGTGGGCCTCGGATAAAAAGTCGAGTTTTCAAGCGATCTTAATACCCTTCTATTGATGTAAGAAGGGTAAAAAGGTGTAAAACACGACTTTTTGCAGTGAAATTTTGCTTGTCACACTTTTTTCACTTTGTACGCCTCAGTCCTTGACTCTGATTCATTTTTTTCACGTTAGATTTTGGCCCCCTAACTTTACGAGCACAACACAATACGCACAGAAAGGTTGGGATTTTTATTGATAATGGCTACCACTTTCCATGCCCATTTGTCGCGAGCATACTTCTCGATTTGTTCCGCTTCAAACCTTCTGATCCACAGTCAAACGATTTGCAAACAAAGATAGTGTATATTTGTGCCCCATTTTCCATGTTGCATTTGCGAAGTGAAGACTGACTAAAAGTAAAAGGGTAAGCCCCATGCGTGCCACTAGCACGCCTCAAGCATTGAAAATCAAGAATAATTGAAAGTGGTATGTTTATACTTCTATAGCTTTCAACTGGTGCAAGTTTGATCAAAGTAGTCGATCGCGTTCAGAAATAACGTCAACTTGAAAGTCACTCAAAAGAAGAAAAAATATTGTGCAAAATAACACTTGGAAAATCCTATTTCTCAAAGTTTAGTGGCCATATGATGATTTGTTCATGGTCCGGTCAATCCGGAACAGGTTCCTGTGGGGCCTCGAGTGGTCATGAACATTTTCAGTAGAAACCCTGTCAATATGGGTATCAAAATTCATGAAATTTCCAGTAGGGTATTTCTTAACGTTTAGTGGCAATCGGATGATTTTTCTTCGGACTTGTCAATCCGGAACAGGTTCCCATGAGGCTCCGATTGGTCATGAACATTTTCAGTAGAACCCCTGGCAATATGGGTATCGAAATTCGTAAATTTTCGCCAGTAGGCTATTTCTCAACGTTTTTTGTAGCTATCTGATGATTTATCCTAAGACCTGTCAATCCGGAACAGGTTCTCGTCAGGTCTGGTTATGAACGTTTTAAAAAGGAAACTTTGACAATGTGGTTATCAAAATTCAAACGTTTCTCTACGCTTTGTGGCCAGGTTTGTTCATGGCCACCCAAGGCCTCACGGGAATTTGTTTCAAAATGAATGTTCCGAGGACAAATCATCAGATGCCAAAAAACGTTGAGAAATAGCTTTCTGGTAAAATTTCATGAATTTTGAAGCCCATATTGTCAAGGTTTCCTTCTAAACATGAACATGGGCAGTTGAAGCCGAACGGAAACCTGTTACGGTGAAACAGGTCCGAGGACAAATCATCAGATTGCCACTAAACGTTGATAAATAGCCTACTGAAGAAATTTCATGATTTTTGATACCCATATTGCCAGGGGTTTTTACTCAAAATGTTCATGGCTACTTGAGGCCTCATGGGAACCTGTTCCGGTTTGACCGGTCCAAGGACAAATCATCAGATAGCTACAAAATGTTGAGAAATATCCTACTGGAGAAATTTCATGAATTTTGATACCCATATTGCCAGGGGTTTCTACTGAAAATGTTCATGGTCAATCGAGGTCCCATGGGAACCTGTTCCGGATTGCCAAGTCCGAGGACAAATCATCAAATTGCCACTAAACGTTAAGAAATATCCTACTGGCGAAATTTCATGAATTTTGATACCCATATTGCCAGGGGTTTCTAATGAAAATGTTCATGGCCAATCGAGGTGCCATGGGAACCTGTTCCGGATTAACAAGTCCGAGGAAAAATCATCAGATTGCCACTAAACGTTGAGAAATATCCTACTGGAGAAATTTCATGAATTTTGATACCCATATTGCCAGGGGTTTCTACTGAAAATGCTCATGGCCACTCGAAGCCCCACGGGAACCTGTTCCGGATTGCCAAGTCCGAGGACAAATCATCAAATTGCCACTAAACGTTAAGAAACATCCTACTGGAGAAATTTCATGAATTTTGATACCCATATTGCCAGGGGTTTCTACTGAAAATGTTCATGGCCAATCAAGGTCCCATGGGAACCTGTGCCGGATTAACAAGTCCGAGGAAAAATCACCAGATTGCCACTAAACGTTGAGAAATATCCTACTTGTGAAATTTCATGAATTTTGATACCCATATTGCCAGGGATTTCTACTGAAAATGTTCATGGCCACTCGAAGCCCCACGGGAACCTGTTCCGGAATAACAAGTCCGAGGACAAATCATCTGATTGCCACTAAACGTTAAGAAATATCCTACTGGCGAAATTTCATGAATTTTGATACCCATATTGCCATAGCTTTCTACTGAAAATGTTCATGGCCACCCGAGGCCCCACGGGAACCTGTTCTGGTTTGACCGGTTCAAGGACAAATCATCAGATAGCTACAAAATGTTGAGAAATATCCTACTGGCGAAATTTCATGAATTTTGATAACCATATTGCCAGGGTTTCATTTTAAATAGGTTCATGGCCACTCGAGGCCCCACGGGAACCTGTTACAGAATGGCCATTGTAGGAACAATTCGGCACATTGCCCACAATAGAATAGAAATGGATTCTTGAAATTATTCCACAGATTTTGACATCCATTTCCGGAAATTTAATAGTTGTTTCCAAATAGTGCCTCCGTACCGGACCACAGCCCCGGTAACCCGGATTTACGGGAACCAGATGAATTCAAATGGTCATTGCTGATAATGTCCCTAAAGCCAATGAGTTTTGGAATCAAACGGTGCTAAAAGAATTAAAATTGGTCAATAATAGCCAGAGTTAGATTCATTTGAATTTGGTGGGTACCCGGGTACCCTGTCGATCACTTAAAGGTGTTTTTTTTGTCGATCACATAAGGGTTAAATACACAACTCTTTGCTTCACAGATAGCTATTGTAAAGCGTCTAACATAAAAGTCGTGGAAATGAATCTGTTACATCTTTAAATCAAGCGCATTATTTTATTCTGCAAACGCTGTAACCTCAATATTGGTGTTTGGTTGGCCAAGAATAAAATGGAAGCGCAAAACTCTAAATGAGGGGAGATGATTGATTTGTACAATTGTATTTTACTTGCAAGTAGTTAAATCGTTTTTTAATCGGCATAGAATTCCATACTTCTTCGCAATTTTCTTGATAACATTGTCAATGTGAGCGTTGACCTTTAGCTTGTCATCAATAATCACCAAGATATTTAATCTCCCGGATGCGACATCCTCATTGCCTCGATTCTACGAAATTACCATAAATTTAGTTTTGCTTATATTCAATTTCAATTGCTTACATTTCAACCATCTACTTAGAAAACACAAATCTTCGTTCAAATGGGAAACGGCTTCATTTAAATCCTTAGCTGCAATGAATAACACTGTGTCATCTGCAAACAGATTAATGTCACAAAATCGTAAAACACGTCGTATGTCATTAATATACATAATGAACAAAAGGGGCCCTAATACACATCCCTGGGGTACATCAAGGTTATTCCCCACGGGACTAGAAACAGAATCATTAAAAACCGTCCTTTGAGTTCTGTCAGACAAATAGCTTTCAAACCATCTGTGTGCAGTACTCGAAATTCCAAAGCGCTTTAATGCTTTCAACACCAAGGGCCTAGAAATTGTTTCACTTTTTTTTTTCAAAAGTCTATCACAGATGTAATTTTCTGCGTCATGAAATACAGTTATTTGTCTCTAAAATGGCGAAAATTCCAACGGGATATAATGAAATAAATTTGACCACCTAAAAAGCATAAAAGCAAAGAAAATTTAAGCAAACAATTATGCGAAATAAATTTCATTTTAATACAATTACTGCCAAATTACAAAATTTTTTAAAAAAATTTGGGAAATTTTTCGATAAGTCTTTTTTTCTACTGAGCCAAATACAACAATGCAAATGCGAAGCTGAAAATAGCATGAAGAATATTGTGAAGGGATGTTATACTATAAAAGGATAATAACTTGCATTATCATAGCCACGAGGAGAGAAAACTATTCAAAATTACTATACAATACTTGGGAATGCCATGGATGATCTGAAATTATATACCGTATAAAGAATACTTCCATGCTTAGTCTTAGTAGATTTCAACTTGCTACCTTACCGGGGTCGCGCTGCCTACATCGCCTTGGTGCGACTGCCACCTAATGTATAAATGACGCGATACAGCGTTTCCTACTGAACCGCTGGATGCCATGACAGACGCTGTTTGAGCCGCACCTCCTTGGTGGACAGACGCTTGACACGCACCTCCTCAATATAGCTGAAGTCAGAGAGACAACAGTGCTCAGGCTGCACTTCCAGCTAAGTACGCAACCCTTAGCGGGCGGTCTTTGTCATCTCTTGACCCGTGGAAGCATGAGGTAGGAACTTGTGAGGACTAGAGCTATGTTGCGGGGACGCTCGCTCCATCACAGTTGTCGACTCACCATTTTGCAGCCCCCATGACTCTCGCTGTATACTGCTGTGAAACTCTGAAATCCACCTTATATGTCCGGGATTACTCACATAATGTGTGGACAGCAGTTCGCGGTAACAGTTGGGATTTGAAAGGGTGGGCAAGTGATGGTGTCGAGTGGTGTCGTGCTCTGCGAGGGCTGTTGCCATAGTGTCTCGGATGACGGCGCATGCTCCTACGACCTTTCCAATCATGTAGAAACATTACCGAATCACATCTCTAATCATAAGGTGACCTACGAGCCATACACATCTACCCTACGAACTCCCTTGCATTTAGTGACAGACGGTGGCATAGAAATTAGAAAAAACAACGCGTGATTGCACGATGTTTGCAGCAATCCAGCTTGTCACCCTTTCTATAGATCCTTCCAATCCTCCGATAATTGATCTATCTCCCAAATCTTCGTAATTGCCCAGTGCAGGGTCCTGGTCGGTGCTTCACCATCGTATTTTGATAACACGCTTGGGAGTTGATCAATATCAACAAGTTTGATTTTTTTTTTGGTTTAATATTTTCTCGAAATCCTGTCATCTTCTGAGGGTGTTTCTAGATATATTACCTAAATGTATTCAGGTGCTCGTCAAAGAACTGTTTCCACCTTCCGATCACCTCACACTCTTCTGTGAAAAGGTTACCTTCTAATTTTCGGCACATTTCGGCTAGCGGCCCGTAGCGTAAAAACCCTGCTACTTGTAAGAATTTATCTATAACTCTATCTACAACTTCCAAGCAATTCCGTATTTGAACCAAAATGCGCAAAATATCCTCTTTGGGACTCGACAACCGCATCGAAATCAGCATAATTAATCTAGTAATTTCCATACACGAACAAGATTGTGAAGGTCAACTGCGTCACTCAACTGCCTCCTCTCACCCCCTCCCACGGCACGTCACTGCCCACGTTCCAAATTATTCACCAACCATAGTGACGTTTGTGTGGGTGTGCGCGCAAAGAATAGCATTATAATCTCAACCTAAATAGGATAAAAGTTGATTTTATAAACACAATTTCTGCAGAGCCCTCGTTCTTCTCTCGGGTCGGGGTGGGTCGGTTTGCTTTGTTCATGCTGTTCCTTTTCCCCCGCTGCTGATGCTGCTCCCGAAGGTTGTTATCTTGGTCTACTCCCTTCGCGGGGAGCTGCGAGCAGTGCCACCGAAAATGAATCGGCAAGCAGCTTAAGCGTCACGAACACTCAGCTGCTGCACCGAAAAGAATGGAAACTGCGCTCATCAGACATGATAATGTTGATTTTATGTGAGCTTCATTTTTCTTCATCTTCTTGCTGTGTGCACCATCCGGAGTAGTTCTCGAGGGCAGGTTATGCACGTCCTCACAGTGGGCGAGTGTAGAGTTGTGTAAATAGCTGCAAGTTACGGGATTTTTTTTTTGGGTTGGTAGGTATGAACATCGCGCTTATTCAACTCAGCTTGGTGTAAAAACGTGATAATTTTGTATTCAGACCCAGCAGTGGCAGCAACGATGCAGAGAAGCCTGTATTAAATGGATTCTTATTGCATCTCGTGCTCTACAGGCTCAACTTCTCCCGACGCAGTTGGGGTGTTTTGTTGTAGGTGTGGGTGCAAGAGTTTGTTATTATTTTGCATGCCGCAATGCTCCTGGATTGGATCGCGAGTCGGTTAATTGTAAAGCTCATTTCCTGTGACTTCGCTTGGTGCTGAAAATTTAATTCAAGCGACTCGGGTTTGGGTGCGATGCGGAGAGTTTGAAATGGATACTCGTCGGATGGTTCAGAATATGAAATGAGTTCTGCTAATCGAAATGGGTGGCATGGTAAGGGTGGTTTTTCTGGTTTAGCAATTGAAATGTAAGTAGCATAATACCCCGGAGCTAGTGAAGAGGTGTTGGGTGTTTTACTGAAAGGAGTTAGGAAAGGTCAATATGGAATTATATAAATAAGAGTAACCATACTTCTGCTTCTCTTTCTTACTTGGCATTCCTCGCCTCTGTTATAAACATTTGGGCGGCTCTCAGTGTTGTGTTTCAATCAAAGCTTGTAAAGACTGTCTGTTCGAAAAATGTAAGACACAATGATTAGCTTGTAACTTTTCAGGTTGTGGGTGGAATGAAATTGATGAAATTCTGACTGAAAGAGGCTAACAATGTGATGATTACATTGCCAAAATTTCATCACAATCGATTGGTTATCAAGATGGCATCGGAACAAGAGCAGATGTGAGCCGTCGTAAAAAAAAATCCAAATGTAACCCACAGATGGGATTAGGAGACCCAGACGAACCAGCGGCGGTCCGTTAGTTGAAGAAAACCGAAGACAACTTATCCACGGAAGACAAGGAATGCGTTATATCTGTTCGAGGCGTCGACCGAACCTTTCGATTCACGATTTGTTGGAGTTTTTCATCTGGTTTGTGATGATGATCTAATTAATAACAAACCCTGGGCGCTGGCAAAACCTTGAGGTAGTTTAGCTTCAACTACCAGGTCCCAGGGCTGGTCTGGTTCCTTACCATTTTGGAAAGAAACACACTAGTGTTGCCAGATCAGAGGTAATACAACCCAAAAGTGCTTCTGAAGTTTCTACAAGAGTTTTTATTGATGAAAATTACAATTTGGAGATGGTGATCAATGGTCAAGTACAGTATTTGCAAACAGTTGAAATGTTGCATTTCATCATAGAAATTCATTTTAAAATGCTGGAATAGTTTATTATCACAAATCAGCACACTTTTGGAAAGCATTTTCACATAGGGGAGCTGTTTCATTTATCTCAAGATCCATTATTTATTTATACTGATCGGAAATCTAAGTTTGATGTATAAATTTTGTTTTTTTTTGTTTTGAGTTTGCTTAGTGTCAACATCATATAAAAATAAATAAAATTAGCAAGAAACAAAAAGTAAGAAATCGAATGGTTATGAGTCAATCTTTTGTTTTCCAGTAGCACGAATCGAAGGGTGATGAGATGAAAATGTTATTGGTAATCCTAGCTACTATGCTTTTATCGAAGCCTTTTATGATTTTATCATTCAAACTACACAGTTTTGAAGAAAAATGCAGTTTAAGAGTACTCATCGGTAATGGGCGAAGTGGCCGTATTCAAATTGAAACTCTCCAGCATGCGTCTAGACCAACCAATATGAAGATGACAATCAACACAAAGGCAAGGGAAAAAACGAACAGAAGGAACAAAGCATCGGTGAGAGCGTTCATTTTTTACTTATTATTATGAAAAACTCTCTCATCACATATATCAAACTTATCATCAAATATATAATATATAGCTGATCCCGGTGCGAGCGTTGCTACGCCTGCAACTAAATGAATGAACATTACATAGAACTGACGCTTAATGAGTTTTTTTTTGAGTAATAAGGAGTTCAAACTTCTATCAGAACATTTTTCTTACCCAGACAATATACAGTTTGTGGCTCAGTTACCTGGATAATTCTCAGGATTGGTTGATATTTGTGTTTGAATTCACCATAGAAACATTGCTTGCATTCAGAAAACCCCGCATACCATTTTTGATTCCATTTGCTTGATTAGATCTCAAGCTATGCAGAAATTTGTGTTTCTTTTGTATGCGAGCCGGAAGGGGGAAGCGGTCTCAAACAATCATAAGAACCTTCCCCAGCCCCAAAAATACCTGCATACATATTTTCACTCCAATCGGTCAGACAGACAGTCAGACAGAAATCCATTTCAAATAACACCCACATGCCAAATGTGGTTTCATTTACTTGAATAGTTCTCGAGTTATGCAGAAATTTGCGTTTCATTTGTATAAGAGCCCCCCCCCCCCTTTCAGAGGGTAAAGGGGTCTCTAACCACCATAGAAATATGTCTGACCTTCAAAAAAATTCACATGCCAAATTTGATTCCATTTGCTTTATTAGTTCTCGAGTTATGCAGAAATTGGTGTTTCATTGGTATGAGAGGTCCACCCCCCCCCCCCTTCAAAAGGCGGAAGAGAGTCAATGACCATAAAAACATTTCTCTCCTTCAAAAACCTCTATATGCAAAATTTGGTTCCATTTGCTGGATTAGTTCTCGAGTTATGCAAAAATTTGTGTTTCATTTATATGGAAAATCTCTCCCTCCACTTTTAGAAGGCGGAGGGGTCTCAAATCACCATAGAAACATTTCTCTCCTTCAAAAACTTCCATATGCCAAATTTGGTTCCATTTTCTTGATTAGTTCTCGAATTATGCATAAATTTGTGTTTCATTTGTATAGAAGCGCCCCCCCCCCCCCGCCCCCTTCAGAAAAGGGAGGGGTCTCAGCATTGAAACAGTATTCATCAACAAAAACCTTCACATGCCAGATTTGGTTCAATTTGCTTGATTAGTTCTCGAGTTATACAGAATATTGTATTTCATTTGTATGAGAGCCCCCTCTTTCAGGGCGAAGAGGAATCTGAAACCATCATAGAAACCTTTCTTGCCTTTAAAGGGGGGCCCCCTTTTCTAAAGCCGGGAGGGGTGTCGAACTATAATAAGATCCTTTCCCGGACCCAAAAACCCCTGCATACAAATTTGCATAGCGGTAGGGATAATTCTCATGTTTGGTTTAAATTTGTGTTTCGTATGTATGGTAGCCCCCCTTTTCAGAGTGAGGAGAGGTCTTAAATTACCAGAAAAACATTTCTTGCCTTCAAAAACTCACCCAATTTTGGTTCCATTTGCTTGATTAGTTCTTGAGATGTGTAGAAATTTGTTTTTCATTTGTATGGGAGCCCCCCTCTCCAGTGAAGGGAGGGGTCTCAAACCATCATAAGATTATTCTCCGGCCCCAAAAATCTCTGCATACAAAATTTCACGCTGATCGGTCCTTCCGCTCGCGAGTTAAATCGTGACAAAGGAAACCCCAACTCATTTTTATTATATAGATTATCAAATGCCTGGCGTGGAGATTTCTACTCTTGAAGTTATTTGAAGAAGATTAACAAACTGTTTAAAATAATTTGTCGATCTTTCCGAAAGAAATGCTCCAAACTTATCAAGAGAAATTCTTCGAAAATATTACAAGAAGTTCTCCAAAATCTGCAAATCTGCAAAGTTCTCACAAGATTTGTTCTGAGCTTGCTCAAAGAAATTATCCGAAACTTCCGAAAGATGATTTGAAAAGATGTTCGAAGGACATTTCATGTACTGGTTGGAGTAAGTTCTCTGAATTTATCGGAAGATGTTTTGCGACCTTGTCGAAAGAAGTTCTCGAATTTTTCAAAGAATGTGTTGTTAATGTTGCTGTTGCTTTAAGAGGGACTTCAACTTATTGGTTATTCGTCCCTGAAGTGAGTTGAAAAAAATCTCCAAACTTCTCTGAATATTTTTTTTTTTATTTGTTGAAAAAAAAATTCCGAACGTTTCGGAAAACGTTTTTGCTGTAAGAAGATTTATAAACTTGTCGGGAGAAGTTATCCAAAATAGTTAAAAGAAGTTCTTGGCGGAAGAACCCTGGTGAGTGTGAACTTCTTAGTGGAATACCTATAACTAAAAAATGAGAAAACAGATGTGTAGTCTTCTCTAGTGTCGTGTACTGATACTCAGTCGTCAATAAAATGTGAAGATCTTTCTTGAAGTTCAGGTGAAGTTTCGATTGTATATAATACAAGCTGAATCCGGTCCGAGTGCTGTTACGTTTGCAAAAAAATAAATGAAAATTTAAAAAAAACTAGTACATTTATGGTTGTCTTTAAGAATGAGTTTTTTCTTTACTAACCATGGGTTCAAACTTCTATCAGAAAATGCCTATTATCCGATAAAAACAAGTTTTGTTTTTAAGGAACCTGTATAATGCACATGTTGGGTAGATATTTGAGTTACATATGAATGAGAGCCCTCAAAACACCAGGGTAACTGATATTTGCATCTTACGACTCCAATTCCCCCATCCCCTTCGAACGCCATCGAAAAAACAGAACAGAGCAAGCACTCTCGAATGAACCAATTGATGCTTTGAAGAGAGTATCTGTGAGTGACTTGTGAGCGAGGTTGGTTTATACTATTCTTGTTTTACTTTCTTCATCCTCGATTCATCATCAACGTTCGTTTCAAGGAAACGGATCGAGTACGAAGTGGATGGGAGGTGACGAGCTTCGAATGAATCGTAGCGATCGAAGCGATGCGATCGTAGTGAACCGATCGAAGCGATGAGAACGGTGCAATGTGATCCAATCTGGTGCTGAAGATACTTCTTTTACGGTGGTATTTGTGTTGGTTACTAATAACTCGACTTCGAGTTATTAGTACGAGACACTGAAGAAGTCTGCACATTGTAGACGAAATACGCGTTTCTGTCAAGATAAGCAAAGGTAGTTGAAATGAAATGGAAAATACCAATTTTTCTTCTAATTTCTAGTCACCTTGCTATTTCAAATTGATAAATCTCGATTGTTATTGAATGAACATCGAATCGAACTCTATCAGATTGCTCACAGCAAGTAAACATACAAACTGACGTGATTAAATTTTCTGAGTTATATCAATTCTAAATGCTGAGGTAATGACTATCATCAAGAATGATCCAGTATAAGCCCTCAAACCCAGCAATAAACAACTAGCTGTAATTGATATTGCCCTTATGTTGTAAGTTATTTGAAGGAAGTTTTGCAAGAATTTGCGACAAAAAATCACAACATTACGGCCTATCTTTACTGTCATGTATAACGCATGAATAAACTGAAGCGCATGAAATGTTGCGAAGATCAGATCGTTTGGTCTCGAGTATAAGCAAATTCTAACTATAACGTCTGATAATGGACAAAACATGTTGTCAACTGTCCTGGAAATGGAGAAACTCTTTGGTCCAGGCTTAACAGCGCCTTTGGCATAAAATTTATGTAAAGAGAACGCATTGATTCGTATTATGACAGAAAATGCTGAAGCGGATAGCGATGAGCAGAATGTGGATGGTTTTGGAGAGGGGGAGCAGGAAGAGCTCGACAACATTCTTATACAAGACCGGGATTTTACTGAAGATTATGAAGAAATTGTCAGAAGTACTATTGAAACGACTAAAGATGAAGACGAAGGCTGTTTTAGAATGGATATTCTTGAAAGCGTAAGATGTGGTGCACACACTGCCCAATTAGCTGTGTGGGATGTTCTCAAGGAATACAAAACCAGGTTGTCGAGCATCAACAAGAAGTCCCTGCAAATGCATCGAAGAAATCGCCCAATATTTAGGTTTCACAAAATATCCCTATCTCTAAAGTTTGTGAAACGTTGAAATGTGTGGTATTCATTACAAGAGTATTTAAAAGAACATGAGAAAAATCCATTCTAAGTTGTATTTAAGAGCTATGATCCTGAAATTGGCAAGCTTCCATAACCATGTTTGAATATTTTCACTTTATGATTTATATTTACGGGTGATGCAATTCAATCTCTAGTTTTAACAGAAAAATTAAGTAATTAAAATTAGATTGGAAAACACAACATTTTTGCTAAGAATTTCAACAAAACAGAAGCTTAAACATTTTTTATCTGCAACTAATGTTTTAAGCTACTAAACTAAACCTTTAGGCATGATTAAACAATCTGCAACTGTATTAAACATTCCTACCCAAGCAGGAGACAACAACATATGAATACCTAATTTTGATCTTGATATTTGGCGTTGATATTGAAGACCTCAGATTATGAGGTAAAATACCTAAGCAAAATACCTAAGAATTGCAAGCAAATTATCTCTCAAATACCAAAACTTGTTATTTCGGATACCTGGGAATACCTGAGAGGTACTATTTTGGTATTGTCTTACCTCAATTTGGTATTCGCATAGCATTGTGAGAACAATTTTATGGTATTATCCTCAGGTATTTTACCTCTTAATCTGAGCTCATAAATGCCAAGGCCAGTTATCCAGTTATTCGCTCCTGCTCGGGTACCCGAGTAGGACCAAATAGCTTGATAACTGGCCTTGCTATTAAGTGGAATACTTTGGATACATAGAAGTATTAAGGGCCAATCGTGGATTTTTGGCAAAACTTAAAAAAATAATTAATGGTCATGAGTAAAATGTTATATTATATTTGAGGGTTATTTGTAACTAAGGTTAGTTTAAAACTAAAATAAATGAAAGATTGACCAGTATACTTTCATAATATACAATCTTAAACTACTTTAGATTCTCCCTATTGTTATTATCACCAGTTTTTTTTAAATCAAGTTTATGTCTGTTTTTTATCGTGAAGCGTTTAGCAAGTATGCCAAATTGTTTTTATATGGAATTTTAAATGAGTCCTCATCATAAGGACTAGCAGAATTTCAAAATTTCTGAGCAATGTGCATGT
>JASCZW010016567.1:0-18484 GCA_034211315.2 Aedes japonicus | reverse complement strand
GTTACGGCTGAAATATTTTTTTAAATTATATTCGACTTTCTGACTTTAGTTAATTTTCGAGTAATCAGTCATTATTATGTTCATGGCAGTAGTATTGAAACATCGTTGGCAACTGCTGGCATATTATATAAGATATTTCATTAGAGTGGTTCAGTTATTTTCCATTAAGGAGTACCTTTGTTGAATTTTTATTGAAAAATTTAAAAAAAAATATCAAAATAGTTGAATTTGAATGGAATATTGAAGATAATAGAATTGACACATGTCTTATACAATCGTTAGCCATTGTCTACATTTAGTATATGACTTTTCCATACGGTAGCCCACGTATTTGCCATAAGAGTGGTCCTTTAAATAAATAATTGAGAATTTGAATGGAATAGAATAGACAATAGTATTTACACATCTACATTTAATAAGTAATATGTCATCAGGATGGTTAAATTTCTTTCTATAAAGGTTGTCTTTTTAGTCGAAGAATTCAAAATATCTAAAACAATTAAAACATGAATAAGATGTTAAGGACCAACGTATTAAAACATCTCGCATACCATCATAGGACATTGTTAACGTATAATATGTTATATTTCATTAGGGCGACTTCATCATTTTGCACCAGGCTGGCCCTGGAAATTTAAAGCAAAAGAAAATATTTCCAACAAATCTAATCAATCAACATTGTTTGTGTAATTTTAAACCATGGTTTTTTTTTTGGTTCCATTCAGCTTTTCTTTTGAATAGTTAAAATAAAACATACTTATAACGATAATGCACAAGGATGCACAACACAAGCCACCGTGATCAAAATAAGGATAATGTTAAAATATTTTTGGTATCGAAATTATGACAATGGCTTGATAGTTTGATAGGCGACAATGAAGGCCTGCTTGAGGGTGGCGGATCCGTCCGTACTCTACCTACCTCGCAGGGATGTTAGGCAAAGGTGTCCTGGTTCGAGTACTACTTAACCATGCCCTTCGTCAATTTTCAATAGCATCATTCTATTTCCAACCTACCGTACACTGACGGAACTTTCAATACTTTCTTTTCATATCTTCATCTTTCTCTTCACATCTTCATATCCTCACACCCCAGAAACATTAAATAACACTCACAAAACTAACAAATTTACTTATGGAATTGAAATGATACTAAAAAACCATTCCTGGACTTGAAGTAAAATAATCTTAACTTATATTTGAAATTTACAGGAAACCACCAAATGACATATGACATGAACACTAAAAATTACTACCAATCCTTAGTAATATTGGGTTTGAAATAGTTTTTACCAGTAAAAGTAATAAACTTAAAACTCTTTTTGTAATCTGCTAGAGATCCCATCGGATAATGTTGAAAAATTCGGGTCTACGAACAACTTGTTACCATTGCGTCAAAAAATTAACAAACAAAACGTTCTTTCAAAATAGTCCAAAAGCATATCACTGAGGTCTTTAAAGTAAACAAAGACACTGGCAAAGGACTCATATATAATCATCATCAACATATATAAAAATTTCTGTGTGAATCTTATAGGCTCGAAAACTGCTGAACCGATCACCGTGAAATTTTGCATAGCTGGGTCTTTGGGGTTGGAGAAGGTGTTGATGATAGTTAGAGACCCCTCACTTCTCTAGAAGGGGAGGCTCTCATACAAATGAAACTGAAATTTCTGCATAACTCAAGAACTAATCAAGAAAATGGAACCAAAATTCGCATGTGGGATTTTCTCGAGGTTAAAAATGTTTCTATGGTGGTTTGAAACCCCTTCCTCCTCTAAGGGGGGAGGGGGGTGGGGTCTCTCATACAAATCAAACTCAAATTTCTGCATAACTCAAGAGCTAATCATGAAAATGGAACCAAATTTTGCATGTGGGGTTTTCTAGAGGCAAGAAATGTTTCTGTGGTGATTTGAGAACCCTTCTTTCTCTAAAAGGGGGGCACATATAAATGAAACTGAAATTTCTGCACAACTCAAGAGATAATCAAGAAAATGGAATCAAATTTTTCATGTGGAGTTTTCTGGAGACAAGGAATGTTTCTATGGTGGTTTGAGACCCCTTCCTTCTCTAAAGGGGGGAGGGGTTCTCATACAAATGAAACTGAATTTTCTGCATAACTCAAGAACTAATCAAAAAAATGGAACCAAATTTGGCATGTGGGCTTTTCTGAAGGCAAGAAATGTTTCTGTGATGATTTAAGACCCCTCCCTTCTCTGCAGCAAAGAGTTGCTAAATGAAACTGAAATTTCTGCACAACTCGAGAACTAATAAAGCAAATGAAACCAAATTCGGCATGGGGATTTTGAAGACAAGAAATGTTTCTATTTCTTGAGACCCTCTCTGGGAGTGGGAGCCCATACAAACGAAATACAACTTCAAACCTACCATGACAATTAACAATAAAACAGGAATTTGGTGTTATAATGGTGTTTTTGTGGCCGGAGAAGGTTCTTATGATGCTTCAAGGCCTCTCTCCCATCTGAAAAAGGGCGGGGTCTCATGTAGGACTTTTTTTATGGTAGTTCGAGAACCCCCCCTAACACAAAATGTGTATTTCTCGGATATTCAGCATCTTCTGAAAGAAGTTTGAACCCCTTCTAGTCAATAATAGATGTTTGAAGGTTTCAGTGCTACATGGTGCACAAGAAGTGAAGCTAAGGTTATGCAAAAGAATATTATGTTAAAACTGTTACAAACGTTACACACATTAGCAAACGAAAATATTTCAACCAAATTCATTCCTAAAAATCCAGATGAGTGAATTTTGTTGATTTAGTTGCAAGCGTAGTAAGGCTTCGTATCGGGTTCAGCTATTTTCTAGCATAGTTTAAATAAAAACATTTCTAGGTTTTTTTTCTAATTAGGGCGAATCTAACATTGAGAGATTCTCTCCGGTCTTGCTCTCTTTCAATTTTTATAGCGCCAATATAAAACTTTCGAGGGATTCTTTAATACATATCGAAGCACAACAGTGCTGGCTAGCATACTCTACAAATAGTAGAATAAAAACGTAAAGGTGATTGGAATATGAATGAAAGAGAGAGTAATCAAAGAAAATTTCTCGCCCTTTAAAAAAAACCCTAGATTATATAAACTTATTCCACATACAAATTCAAAGACTCATTACAATTCCTTTGGAACTGAATGTTGTAGAAAACGTACAAAATTACAAAAACTTACCTAACAAAGCTCGAGGAGTTTTTACCAACGTTAAATAACAAACACATGACAGGCAATTGAGTACCTACTGATCAAATAGTAATTTCTAGATTTTAAGATAAACGTCAAAGTACCATAGTATAGGATAATAAATGGCCCCTTCCTTTCATTGGCGTAACTACTGGGGTGGTTTTAGGGGCCAGGCCCCTCCAGAATTCTGTAGGCCCCCCAGATTTTTCCGGTTATATTTTTTAAAACACTGTTCATAATCTCTACGGTAATTTCCAATCTCTACTCTAATTTTTTTGCAACTCAAGTTTAAGTTTTTTTTCACTTTGCTGCCTTCAGGCCAGTATCGACTAAAAAATAGAGAGGGTACGGAATTTTGACAATTAATCTGCATGGAACGAACTGTCACGTTCACTTACGGAATAATCCGCAGCAACATTTTCTCCGAGGCGTCAGATTATTAGCTCCATTTAGTTTGAGTGGAACCTTACGAATTCCAATTTTATTTTTATACTTTTTTCAGGTGGATACTGCCGGGCAGAAATTTCTTTTCGATTCTTTAGTTTTCTGTTTCAGTAAACGGAATTTAATATGAGTTTTGATGAAAAGTACCTTTCGATCACGATACTGACCTTCAGAAGAAGTTTGAACGAGTAACTATTTCTGTGAAAATGTGTATACCTCCGCTTCCCACACTTTTCTTTACCTCTTACTCCACTAAAATTTTTAGGGATATGTGCTGGTATATCAATATAAACCATAGTTAACGACAATTCAGGCCATTGACAAGCCTATATAATTGCTGTGCATTGACAGTGGTCAGAGATGTCCTGAGCCCAAATTGATTTGGGCCCGCTGTCAGCTGTCAAATAGAATATAATAATGTCATTGGTTGTTGTTGTGTTGAGTAAACACACAAAAGCTGATCTTTCTGCTGTATGACGTGCACAACGAAAACGAGCAACAACAGACAAAACGTAAACGAGCTATAACAAACACAACTTACAATGTTGACATTATTTTGACAGCTGAGCTTGCTGAGATGTTGTCTACGTGAAAAAGTAGCCCTTGTATAGGCTGCAGACTGTTAGATCCATGAGAATTCTTATATATCAACATTAAATCACATTGCTCGAGAGTTTGTTGCGTCTGTTAAAAGCTAGTTTTTGTTAGAATTTTTTTCGTGGTGTTTACTAACGAACGACACAGATAAGCGGATATAATCCAGCCCATAAATGGTTATAATTCAGTTTATGACTCAATAATTTATTGATTCAGGATGATAAATATACTCAACCGCCGCAAATCATAACTAGATATTATGTAAACCATAGCCAGAATTAAAATAGGGTGTATGGCAATCAGAAGCCGTCATCTTGGATTTCAAAATTGTGTTGATCATCGATTCTCGATCTATAGACATTATCCAAATTCCAAAACATTGCCTATCGGTATTTAGTTTTAAACCATTCCGTGGAAAAGGCCATGTCCCTTCTCAGAGACCCATTCAAAAGACGCCATTTTTCGTGAGGTAATCTTTTTCCTAGTTTTTTCGGTAAATTATTGCTTTCCCGTATTTTTCAGATGCTATTTCTCAAAGTCCATTTTCTAGAGGCTATTTTCCTGAGATAATTTCCAAGAGGTAATTTCCCAGAGGCCATTTTCCGGAATGACAATTTTTTCGGGAGATGATTGCGTTTCCGAATCCATTTCACAAAGGTTAAATTTGATTGCATAGTCAGGAGGCAGTCGCCTCCACCTGCCCTCTCCCTAGCTACGCCTATGAACCTAGATATCGTTCTGGGATACTAAGAGTTTACCAGGATCAAAATCGAAATTAGAACGTAGAGAGGCCCACTTAGAAATGCACAGGCATGTGCACAAAACTAGTATATCGCGGTGTTTTTGTAAAAGGTTGATTCTATCAATTCCATTTAGTTTTTGTTATCCACTTAGTAGGTATTTGAAAAATATTCCCTCTTAGTTTCAATTCTATTAATATTAAAACGTCAAGCTAACTAATTTAATAGGTACGGTAAAAATTTCGACCCTGTTAAGTTGGAAACATATGATTTGAAACACTTGTCTGTGTACGTATTTTAATTTTATTTTTCAAGAAGGTTTTACAATAATCAATTTTGTTTAAAAGCACATTTTAAATTCACAATATTATTTTTTCTTGTACGAAAATTTAAGTAAAGTACATATACCCTAGATTGATTAGAAATTTCGAAACTAACGAATGTAAATAAGTAAAATATGGAGATAGAAGTTCATTCATTAACGAAAATATTTTCAAAAATGTAGTTTTAGAAGTAGGGTTAACATACCATCAGGTAAATTTCAGTTATCATAGACTGCATTATGGGCCTGTGTGTCATCCCCAAAAGGTAATTGTAATAATTGAACTATTCACAGCACAGTATTGATGAAAATGCAATATAGTAATTTAAGAGTTATTGCTGGAGAAAACTTCACGCACTGTCAACATAGACAGTATCTGAACGGCGTTTCAAGTGTTCTAAATAATTATATAATAGCCTACTTAGACATCTTTAATTAGAAATTGATTCAAAGTTGTTGGGTGCAATATTGCAGGGATGAGTACTATAACATGGGAAATTCTACATCTTTAATAAAATACGAAGACAAAATATCTAAAACTTCAAATGGTGCTCACGCGGTTGACATATGCTAGTGTAACTATAGTATTCGTCCTAGTAATAGGAATGTTGCGCAAGAGTTCAGCCCTGCAACAAGTTGTCATGCAGCTCCACACAAGAAAAAAACTCAGTACATACTATGCTCCACCACGCTACTAATGAAAATTAAACATCATTGTTCATGATATTTCATGTATTTAAATTTCCTGAATTTGGTTATAAAAAGCTTATCAAAGTTTTTAAATTTAGTTCATTTCTTCGACTTTTTTGTAAAATGTTATTCATTAATATGGGGAAATCTTGCCTCACATGAGGCTAACTTTTATTGAAAATATTGTTAACCTGTTAAAACTATTATTGATCTATTCTTTCTACAAATATTAAAAAATAATATTTCAATTAAGTAGTATCGCAATGCTGGACCCGTCGGATTTTTTTTTAATTTTCTAAGAATTGTAACAGCTTGTGTGTTCCCAGTGTATTCCTCATCTGCATTCACTTAGTAGAGACAGAGTTTAGATTATAATTTAAAAATGCTTTTCAATATTTCCTTGGAATTTTATCAAAATTTTCTTCACATTTCTTACAACAGTTGAAAATTTATTTTTAAAGTTTCTTTTAAGGATTTGATTTTCAATCAAAAGCTTCTGTTTTGGCGTTATTTGTTTTGGCTATTTTGGGTTATTGATGGCGAAAATATTAAACACAACTCAAAAGATGAATTGAGCAGAAATTTTTAAAGCAGCTCAGAAGTAACCTGATTTTTAAACTGTCTTAAGTTTATAAATTTTAAAACACAGTTTTCAAAATTACTCTCTGATCCAACATATTAGAAAATTTTAAAAACATTTATTTTCTTTTACAAAACACAAAAATTTCATAAGAATGAATAATTTTTCCAAACAATTCATTGTTGTATAACTTTTCAATTTTATATTATTTAAAAACTAAATATTTGCCAAACCTTATAACATGGCCAGTATGATGCCATTTTGAAGACTGTGCATGATAATTTATAAATTCAATACAGTTCGAAACGGTAGATGCATTTGTTAATTTAGCTTATACTGCAGTTGTTTATATGCTTTTTCCATATCTTCAAAAATTCGAAAAATGTCCATGGAATTTCAATGCCCTGGATACTATCAAAGTCGATCCGATTCTAGAGTTTAACCTCAAATTACCCATGGATGTTTCTTTCGAACTGAATCAGTATCAACCGACACAATATTGAATATATTTAAAACGCGCAATGCAAACCAATCAAAATTTTGCTCGATTCTCTTCAGTCAGCTCGACTCACTGAGGCACAGCATAGATCTAACTATTGGATTCAACCTGTTCTGATTCTTCAATAAAAATGACATGCCCCTAAACAATTACGCTACTTTCATCGCTCTTTTCAATATTCCTATATACGGAAAAAATTCTTCGGGCAGGCCCTCCAGGCCCCCTCCAGACTAATTGCCCAGTTCCGCCAATGCTTCCTTTGTCATATGACAATTGAACTACTTACGGTTAAGTAGGAATTTATAGCTTTTAAGATAACAAAAACAAACACTTAGAAATACTAGACCTCTCTTGTCATCTGGCAGGCACACAATAACGAACATAAAACCACACACACATTGAGGTACACACAAATCTACAATAAATACTGCGATCTACTGCGATATTCTATTCAAGTGGTGCACTCGACATTGAAGAAGTCTGTACGTCTCAGACGGAATAAGCCTATCTGTTAAAGGATAACACAGTAGCCCGCGTATGAAGTGATAATTTTAAAAAGTGGTTCAGTTTTTTTAGGTGATCAAATAAACTGTTTATTTAAATTTTTCTAGTTATCCAATCGTTCTATTCATTGAAATTTGTGCAACCGTTTTTTTGTTGTTGAAAATGGACGATATTTAGCTAGTTGGAAAGTATCTACATACTTACAATCATTTGCCGAATCTCGGCTTTCTGAAGCCGAGATCCGCACAGCCGACCTCTCGGTTTCGGTTTCGGTTTGGGTCAAACTGAAAACTCATATAGTAAGCTGGCAATCTCGGCACAAACAACTGATATATCGGTTAAAATTCAAAACAAACAGAAATGAGGTTAACCGAGATTTCGGTTAAATTGTGTAAATATTCGAAATTTTGATTAGATTTTCATCAAAATATTGAATATTTCATGCCAATGGCAACTACTTACAAGAATAATGTTTGCGTCGAATCCGGCTGGTACAAGAAGGCGTGGAGCACAGCGAGCTAGATGGGCGAATCAGGTAAAACCAAGATGCTGAGACTCGGTATCGTTTGATTAACCGCAACACGAGGAACTTCAACAATAAAAACAGCAACAACCACAACAATAATAATAACTGGAACTGGAGGAACTCTAACAATAACAACAGTAATAACAACAACAACAACAACAACAACAACCACAAACAATAATAATAACCGCAACAGGAGGAACTCTAACAATAACAATAACAACAGCAATAACAACAACAACAACAACAACAACAACAACAACAACAACAACAACAACAACAACGACAACAATAGCAACATCAACAACAACCACAACAATAATAATAACCGCAACACGAGGAACTTCAACAATAACAACAACAACAACAACAACAACAACAACAACAACAACAACAACAACAACAACAACAACAACAACAACAAAAACAACAACAACAACCACAACAATAATAATAACCGCAACTGGAGGAACTCTAACAATAACAACAGCAATAACAACAACAACAACAACAACGACCACAACAATAATAATAACCGCAACACGAGGAACTTCAATAATAATAACAACAGCAACAATAACAACAGCAACAACAACAACAACAACAACAACAACAACAACAACAACAACATCAACAACAATAATAACAACAACCACAGCATCAACCATAGTCAAATCATTCAACAACAATAACATCACCAACAACCTCAGAAGTCACCGAGCAGCTCCACCGGAGTATATACTTAAGTCCTGCCCTGCGGAGCTCTTTCTCGCAGCACTGCACGTCCTGCTCCTGTGAGCGGCCGTGTTTTCGCACGACCTGACGCACTCTACAGAGGTAGAATATAACGAACCGGATGCGCCCGGTAATGTATCTATAGTTTTAAATAATGACGTACTTCGATCAATTTCTCCACAATTACTTTCCACCGAAATTCTGGTGTATTGCCAGAATTTCAATCGCATGAAAAGTGCAGCAAAAATGAATGTTATACATAAAAATATTTTAGGTTCCAATTTTTCGATTATCCTGGGTACCGAAACAAGCTGGAATAATAGTATTAAAAGTGAAGAAATTTTTGGAAGTGATTATAATGTTTTTAGGGATGACCGGATTTACTTTTAACACAAAGATTGTCTGGCGGAGGAGTTCTCATTGCAGTTTCATCAAATTTTAGTTCAGAACTCCTGGTTTCATCTAAATTTAAAGAATTTGAGCATGTATGGGTGAAAACACATATTGCTGGTGAAACTCATATTTTTGCAACAGTATATTTTCCACCAGATCAAGCTTGTAAGTCAACATACGAATTATTCTTTCAAGCAGCTGAAGAAACTATAACTCAATTTCCTCCTGAATATAAAATTCATATATATGGCGATTTTAATCAGCGCAATGCAGATTTTATTCTGACTCGGAAAATGAGAGTATTTTACTTCCTGTCGTTGGTGATATCGAAACATTGCATTTCATTTTTGAGAAAATTGCGTTTTTAGGGCTTAACCAAATTAACCACGTGAAAAATCAACAAAATTGCTACTTGGATTTTTCTATTAACAAATACACAAGAGGATTTCTGTGTTAGTGAATCTCTTTATCCTTTATGGAAGAATGAGGCGTTTCACACAGCAATCTGAGTTTTCTGTATTTGTACATAAAAACAAAATCCGAATGAATTTGATTATGAAAACGTCTTTGATTACAAGAAAGCCAATTATGACAATATTAAGTGTAAATTGAAAAACACAGACTGGCAAAAGGTCTTAAAGTATCAAAATAATGTTGACCGTGCAGTAGAGACATTTCATAAATTGTTACTGGAAATAGTTCAGGAAGAAGTTCCACTCACAAAAAAAGACGAAATAATGCTTCTAAAAACCAATTTGGTTCAACAAACAAATCACTAATTTGAAAAATCGGAAACAAAAGGCTCACAAAATTTACAGTGGTAAAGGTATCTGAATATCTGTGATCAACTTAACTTAGCTATAACCTCCGCACTATCGGAGTATAATCACAAAGACTGAAAGTGAGATTAGGTCATGTCCGCAAAATTTCTTCAATTACGTTAAAACTAAGACTAAATCATGCAACTTTCCAACTAATATGACATTGGACGAAAAAGTAGGAGATAATTCAGAAGATATTTGTAATCTTTTGCTACACTTTTTTCAAGAAACCTAACACTAAATTTTCGGATAATGATCGTGACTTAGAATATTTCAATACTTTCCTGACTTTCCAAGGGATATTGGGGTCAGTAGCATCTTCGTACAAGACATTCTAACTGGTCTTAAACAATTAGATGCCAATAAAGGCCCAGGACCTGACGGACTTCCACCAGTATTCATAAAAAATCTAGCAAGTGAACTTACAACTCCTTTATTTTGGCTGTTCAATAAGTCACTGGAAAGTGGTGAATTCCGAAAGAATGGAAAAAGTCTATCCTAATTCCAATTTATAAATCTGGCAAAAATCCGATATTCGAAATTATCGTGGCATTGCCATAATATCATGCATTCCAAAACTTTTCGAATCGATTATAAATAAAAATGTATTTAGCCAAGTTAAAAATAGAATAACTACTGCACAACATGGCTTTTCAAAGGACGTTCAACAGCTACGAATTTGCTGGAATTCGTCAATTTCTCATTAAATGCAATGGATAAAGGTAATCACGTGGAAGCTCTTACACCGACTTCAGCAAAGCGTTTGATAGATTAGATATTCCAATGCTGATTTTCAAGCTTGAAAAGATGGGATTTGAGATGAAACTACTTAACTGGATTGAGTCTTATTTAACTGATCGTCAGCAAATTGTAAAGTTTAACAATAAAATGTCTATTCCAATCCAAGTCACATCGGGGTTCCTCAAGGTTCACATTTAGGACCTCTTCTTTTCATCTTATACGTCAATGACATATCACTTATTTTAAAAAAACTTAATTTTCTCATATATGCCGGTGATATAAAGCTGTACCTAGAAATTAAGAACGATAATGACATTAATGTATTTCGTAATGAAATTCAAATCTTCCATACATGGTGCTGCAAAAGTCTATTGAAACTAAATGTTAAAAAATGTAATCTTATTACGTACAGCAGAAAACAAAGCACACCAAATGTTCAAGTCATATTAGGAAATGAAATTGTCCAAAAATGCGATAAGATAAGAGACTTAGGGATTATTCTAGACTCAAAACTTACATTTGTAGATCATTATAACACGATAATCCATAGAGCAGGCAATATGCTTAATTTTATAAAACGTTTTGGATACCACTTTCAAGATCCTATACAATTAAAACTCTATATGTTGCTTATGTGCGGTCAATATTAGAATATTGTAGTATTGTTTGGTCCTCCTATATAAAAAACATGAAGAAAGAATAGAGTCAATTCAAAAACAGTTTTTATTATATGCACTACGCAGGCTAGGATGGACAGCTTTACCACTACCAGCATATGAGGCACGTTGTATGCTGATCAATATTCAAACTTTGAAAGAACGTAGGGATTTTGCAAAAGTTTTGTTTGTAAAAGATTTGGTATCACATCGCATTGACTCAACTGATCTTTTATCAAAGCTGAATTTTTATGCTCCAACTCGACAATTACGTAATCGTAATCTATTCGCGGCTGATCGTCACCGTACTGAATATGCTAAATTTGGACCGCTGAACAGCAGGATGACTCTCTATAATCAGTATAGTGAAATGTGCGACTTTAATCATTCTAAGAAAAAATTGCAAAAATATTTAAAAAATCAGCGAATTAACACAAGATAGCATTTAAGTTCAGTTTAAGGAAGTAAACATGTAATTATCTATGTAGTTTGTATTGGTCTGCTTTGTTTGACGTCAAATAAATAAAGATAAATAAAATAAAGATTTATTGCCGAGTTATCAGTTAACTATGATAATGCCAGCTGAATTCAGCTAAATGTTCAACCGAGCCCGTGAATAATTTTTAAGTGTGTGCACTGCCACTTCGTATTTTCGAAGGGATAAATCTCAGTTTTTGTTGTTATTTCATACGTTAAATTAACTTCACCATGTATGCTGATAATTAAAACCCGAAAATGTGATCTTGGCTAGCTGAGTCAAACAGTAAATATCACTCTGTATTCTGGGTCTTCTGATGCCAGCTGCCATTTTTGAATTAGTATAATTGTATGGCAAGTAGAATCATACCCTACACCCAGGGAGTCGAGAAATTTTCCTTAACAAAACAATTCCTAGACCAGGAATCGAACCCGGTCACCTCCAGCATGGTGTTGTTTTGTAGCCGTGCCCTTACCGGCTGAGCTAAGGGGAGACCCCAATAGAAAGCCTGTCCTCGTTAAATTTCGGACACCAAAATAATAACAGCAAAAAAAAAAATCACACATAATTAATCAAAACCGATTGTTTATTTCACAATAATTGAAAATTGGTGGCCTGCCAAATCAAATACTTCTTCGCAAACTTGAACATTTTCTTTGTCTGAAAATGCTCGCCAACAGCGTTCCTTTGGATTGCAGTATAAAAAGCAAGACACGGAAGGTGTTCCAAGTCTTGGCGTACGTATGTTTCGCCGCCAATTATGATACAAGAAAATGTCTGCAAAAAAATGGTGGACCTTAGCACGATTTTTTTGCAATGAAATTTTGCTTGTCACGCTTGGGCATCTTTTTCACTTGGTAAGCCTTCAGTCCTTGCCTCTGCTTCACTTTTTTTATGTATGATTTTGAGTCGATTAATAGCGCAAAAATGTCTGAATCAATCAGCGAATGATTATTGTATACGATTGTGTAAAGGGAGACATCTGGATTCATAAAACACAACTCTAGGGTTTTTTTTTCATTAGGGCGAATCTACAATTGAGAGATTCTCTCCGGGCTCGCTCTCTTTCATTCATAAATCAATCACCTTTACGTTTTTCATTCTACTATTTGTAGAGTATGCTAGCCAGCACCGTTGTGTTTCGATCTGTACTAAATAATGCCTCGTAAGTTTTACAATGGCGCTGTAATGAATGAAAGAGAGCGAGCCCGGAGAGAATCTCTCAATTGTAGATACGCCCTAATGAAAAAAAAAACCCTAGAACTATACTATTTATGCAAATGTAAGGAATATTTCGCCAGCATACAAGATATGACGCTTTCGCACACAATCCATTGTGAACCAAGCTTAGTATGTTAAAATCGTCACTAGCGCCACACCAAAAGTAGCAGGCTTCAATAACTAACGCTCTCTTCAGTCCTCTGGTTTTGACGAAGCACAAGGGCTGCACTTTGATCGATGACGAAACATCGTAAAACTCGATTTTAAGCAGCCTACAGATAAAAAGTTTTACATCGCGACTAGGCGTGAGGATATGTGCCGAGAAGATTAAAGTTCGTGTTTGCCGACAAGTTCGCGAAGAAGGCCATGATTTTGCCAGCGATTTGCAGTTGTGGCCTGAAAACGGAACCATTCGTCACATCCTCGACGATGACATCCCAAGTTTACATCAAAGAACGCCCGAAAAAGCGTGTTCACCCGCAAGCATAGAGGTAAAGTCATCTTTTGGCCCGATTTGACAAGATGCCACTACTCCAAGGTGGTTCTGGAGTGGTATGCTGCCGACAAGATCGATTTTGTCCCCAAGCTAATGAATTCTGCCAATTACCCAGAATTTCGACCAATCGAAAAATACTGGGCAATTTCATAGCAACGACTTCAACGAAGCGGCAGGGCAGTCAAGGAAACTCAGCAAAGGAAGGTTCGAGATGTCGTTTGAACTGGAAAAAACATGGAAGATTTAATTAAAGTAGGGTATTTGATGGTGGTTTGTTCATTCGAAATGGGATGGTGGTTTGCCCACTTTTTTAAATGCACTAGTTAATCGCATCAGTTTCAAATCAAGTATTCAAATGTTTCCTAGTATTACAAATAAACTAGTATTGTGGATGATGCAGTAGTTTTATAAGGTATTTAAGCGAATTTGTATGTTTTGAAGGTGTATCTACTTATCAGCGCCATTGCACTCTAAATTTGGGCTAACTTTTTATGAACCACCAGAGGACTACTTGGCACGTATTTAGATCTGTTATGCTTTATAACATTTAGAAATATTGTTAACGTCATGCCTACACACACTTTATATCAGAATTAATCCAATTCGCAGTGCTTTATGTCCAGAACAGAGCAAAATAATAGGCCTGAAGGAGCTAATATGATTTTAAAGACAACGCTTAACATTTATGAACTTTTCAATAGTAGGTGGCCCAAAATCATCAATGTTCTCTAATAAAGTAGAAGCGTAGAAATATTTCCGATTAATTGGAGCAATTTTGAATTTTTTTTTTGAGGATTCACTGAATTATTGAGGCTAAAAACTGATCACTTTTCGTGATGGTTATACGATTTTTTAAATTATTCCCCCGTATAGAAAACAAACACGTTGTCTTACGTCAAATGGGTAAATGCAACATGAAGCTGAACAAAATGAAACCAAAATTGCTTTACAGAAACGGAAAATCTAAAAGCTACAAGAAATGAACTCAAATGTCTTGAAGTTGAAGCGGCTGAAGAAAGACAGAAGGTTGCAACAAAAAGGAAGAATATTGCCTCGATAACGAAAAGCTAGCAACTAATTCTCCTGGATTCTGAGCCTCAAGAGAAGCGTCAAAAGGCTTTGTAAAGTGTGCAGTAAGTACCCAACAAACATCGGTGTTGAATTAGAGCTTGTTCAAACAAATTTGGAGAAGCTATTCAGCTATTCTAGAAGAAACAGCTGAATAGCTTCTCCAAATTTGCTTGAACAAGCTCTAATTCAACACCGATGATTGTTGGGCAATCATTCTTCGTTAATTTGTTTATTTTTCGAAATTTAATTTTATTTTTCATACCGATTGATATTCAACAAATGAACATTGATTTTTTAACGTTTCATTTTTATTAAACATGTGTTTTCTTTTTCTTATTGTTGCATATTTTTATGAAATCAAAATTCATGAATACAAAAAAAAAACTCCTCTGCTACCAACATATTTTTTTTTTATTCCCATCACTGTATATGACTAAAGCCTTTACTGAACAACGAATGGAACAAAAATCCAGTAAACTAATATCAAGAAAAATGACACGTTTATTTTTTCAACAGTTAAAACATCTTTATATCAAACTCTCCATCGGGGTTGGACATCTTTTTAATTTCCATCACTGTCAATGTCAAAAACCATAAGTAAACTATGATTTGGTCCAGAAAACAACAGTAGAATAAAAAAAAAACAATACAAAAAATATTAAACTTAAGACTACAAACAGATTAACTTTTCAAAATTGCCATCTGAGGTGGGCATCTTTTTATTTCCATCACTTTAAACCCCAAACTATGTAGTTATTCTTTAACAGGGTCAAAATTTTGACAATAAACATTAGACTGTGGAAAATTCTCCGTTCAACTTAAGATTTCAAACATTTTAGTTTACCGTGGGCATCTCTTCATTTCCATCACTGTAAATGCCAGAGTCTTTAGTAATTGCAAGTGTGTCAATAGTAACTTAAAAACATTGAACGAAAAATTTTCATAGAACATGTCCTTTTTATGAACTCAAACATCATCGTTTACCGGAATTTATTTCAGAGCTGGGCATGTTATTATTTCCATTTCCATTACTTTAAATGCCAAGAATTTGTAGTAAACTATGAATTAGTGGGTCTAAATAATCATCCTGAACAAGACACAGTTGAAAAATGTTACTTTCCACTTGAGAATTAAAAAAATACCCTACTGTAAAGCAACAATTAATAAACTACTTAAATTGTTTGAATTACCAATTACTGTAACAACTTACAGTCAGTCAGTCTTTAGTAACAAGGGCAAAGTGCCGGTTTTCGGTCATTGAGAAGAGATTCAATAAACCAACGAAAAAGAACCCTAACCAAAATGTAGTTGTTTAATCCCTGAAAGATTGAAGAAAATCCGACTAAATATTTTTGGTGTCCATTTATGTGTGTCTCATTTTTTGAGTACAGTCATTAGTAAACTACATAAAAAGAATAAAAGCCTGTCCACGTGAAATTTCGGACAGTTTCAGTGTAGATTTTGAATTATTTTACGGATCGCTGAAACGTTTCACTTTTATGACAGCTGAAACTCTGAAACTTTATTTTGTGGTGCAACATGTTTACATTCTTGTCACATTTGGAAGGCGTACAAAGTGAAAAAGGTGCTCAACCGCGATGACAAGCCAAATTTCACTTTCTAACATTTTCTTGTATCATAATGGTCTACGAAACATACACCCAAAATAGAAAAGCAAGATTGTAATGCAATTTCGCATTGTTATGTTTCATTTCTCGTAATGGATCGTAACTCGGATAAAAAATGCATCATTGGTCATTGGCGAAAAAGAATCACATCAATTTGCTTGAATTCGATGTGTGAGTGAGGTTGTGCAGCGTGTTAATGTTGAGTATGAGATTGGAGTCCGGAAGATCAATAGCTCACAAAAAAAAAACGATCACGTTACGCAACTGAGATTCGAACGGTGGCCGCCTGTGTCGTGGCCCTAGATTGTAACCATTCAGCCACTTTAACTAGATGAAATAAATGGCATAAAAGTTCTACAATTGCTTCGATTGTCGAGCCAATCGGCGATACAGGAATGAAGCAAATGTCTCTCACACACACTTGCATGGCTTCGTTGAGACCGTAAAACGCTTTGACAAAATTGCCTTTTCTGAATCATGCGGATTTCTCAAGATATGATTGGAAAAACTGCAACTGCATTTTTTGACACCTTTTTAACTTTTGGGTGTGCGTACTCGATGATTTTAAAGCAGCTTCCGGGTCTGAAGGCAAAGAAGGTGTCCAAATTCCCGAAGAAGTATTTGATTTGGCAGGCCATAAATAGTGGGGGTGAAAATCCAAAAGCCACGGCTCTACCGGCCCTAAGGAGTGGATCGAATATAAGCTATCCACATACATTTGCGTTGTATGCATGTATTTGTGATGGTTTTTTATGCTCTGAACACTGCATGCTGTGCGTTTGACTGTTAGCTTTCTTTTGTTTACTTGTTTGTGCGGTTCAAATTCTGCATTTTCAAAATGTCGCGTATTGAAAAGGAAGTGAAAATTAAAGTTCTGGACACATAGCTAAGTGAGAAGGGTATTACTATGCGAAAATTGGCGAAGCGGTTTGGAATTCATCATGCGAGTGTTAAAATCATCATTAATAAGTTTGGGGAACACTATTATTTGGATGAGCTACCAGGAAGAGGCAGAAAACCCGGTTCTTCCAACCCGAAACTGGAGCAGAAAGTGGTATCTCTAGTCATGAAGAACAAATCAATGTCAATACGTGATTTGGCCAAAAAAGCAGGAACGAGTGTCGGAATGATCCAGAGAATCAAAAGGCAAAACCACCTGAAGACCTACAAGAAGCAGAAAATCTCGAAACAAAGTGCAGAACAGAAGAAGCGAGCAGCAACAAGGGCCCGGAAATTGTATTCGCGTCTTTTGCAGCGTCCGGATGCATGCGTTTTGATGGACGATGAGACCTATGTAAAGGAGGACTCAAAAACCCTTCCAGGTCCACAATACTTTACTGCCGTCGTTGGGGAGGATGTGAGCGATGCGGACAGGTCAATTCAAGTGGAGAAATTCGGTCGAAAGGTACTGGTATGGCAAGCAATATGTTCCTGTGGTTTGAAGTCAACCATTTTTTACACTACTGGAACTATAAATGCGAAAATCTATCGATCTGAGTGTCTCCAGAAGAGATTGTTGCCTTTATATAAGAAGCATAGTACACCTCCACTGTTTTGGCCGGATTAAGCGTCGGCTCACTATGCCAAAACCACTCTCAATAGGCTTGCGGAAAAGGGTATAGATTTCGTTGAGAAAAATATCAATCCACCAAATTGCCCTCAGCTTCGACCCATCGAACGTTACTGGGCAATCGTGGAGAGGGTCTTCAAGAAGACTGGTAAGGCAGCTGGGAACATGCAGGAGTTCAAAAAAATGTGGGCTCAAGCGTCCAAAAAATGCGATGCAACACTTGTCCGGAGCTTGATGAAGAGCATTCGATCCAAAGTTCAAAAATTCGTGAAGGAATAACTTAAATTTCATCCGGTCTTCATTATGTTCATGTTTAACCTCGTTTAACAATAGTTTAATAATAAAGGATCAATTTTTTGTATGAATAAAATATCGGTTTTCAACATAATCTGAAAGAAAGTTTGTGCATAGCTTATTTTCGATACACTCCTTAGTTGTGGTCGAAAATCTAAAAGTCTTGTTTCTAACGGCACTATCAATAAGGATGTGTTCGAGATAGAATGTTTGCAAAAGCAATTACTACCGTTTATCAGAAGTCACAATTATCAAGCTCTATTTTGGCCTGAATTGGCCTCTTGTCA
>JASCZW010016566.1:0-18479 GCA_034211315.2 Aedes japonicus | reverse complement strand
AACAAATGAGATTTCTCCCACGACGGTTCACTTTTGCGTGTGTTCAATTTGGTCGTAACGAAAATGGCATATATCAAAACGTAAATATCAAAATACAGTACATTTATTACCACTGTCCCCAGTGAAATATCTGGCTGTCACATTCCCATCGATTGCGGGTGTATCGCCATTTTCGGAGAAACTGACGGCGATGAAGGTCGCCAGAGCCAAATCAAAAACACAGCTGGAAAGCATTTCTTGAATGATAACGTTCAATACTAAATTCGTTCCAAAAATGAGATATGGCCTTCCCCTTTTTATAATCTTTCAAATCGGCGATAATAATGGAAATGCCGGCGTCGGTGGTAATGGTAGCGCACTGCCACGACATCCCAGTGGGTCTGGGTTCAATCCCAGTCGACGTCGGTGGTTTTTCTGAGGCGAAAAAAATCTGGTCACGTCTTCCTTCGGGAGGGAAGTAAAGCCGTTGATCCCGGCTCATAATCATGAGTCGATAGATGTAGGATCCAGGTGGTGGAGTCGTCTTCTCTGCGTCGGTAATTGTCACCATGTGAGGAAATGGGCCGACGGAAAATAATAATAATAAAAAAAGCAAATAGAATTGGCGTTACTCTGCAGCAAGCCTTCAAAAAAAGCAAAATAACAATATGCAGCGCTGAAGTTCTTACACATTTCGAACCATCTGCGGCTGATTTTGAAGAAAGTCAACGCAGCTCTTTCAAAAAACTTAATTGAAGACCAAAAACTTAATCTCAATTCAAAAACTATAGGTGAAGAATCTTCTAACGATCCAAAATTATCAAACATATTAGAGTATTTTCAAAAGGGTTTGCCGAGCCATGTTAAAAAGAGAACTTTGAGAAATTTTTACTCTTAACGAAAGGAACTATATGTAGAATTGGGATGCCTAATTTTCGGTGATCGAATAGTACCCAAGCACCAGCTTGTATTGAACAAGTTGAAAGTACTGTCAAATGACTAAAACAGGTTATCAA
Organism: Aedes japonicus; assembly: GCA_034211315.2. Classification (NCBI taxonomy): domain Eukaryota; kingdom Metazoa; phylum Arthropoda; class Insecta; order Diptera; family Culicidae; genus Aedes; species Aedes japonicus. The sequence goes on along the minus strand of JASCZW010016566.1, from coordinate 17,484 downwards.
TATAAATGTGTAATACTTTATTTCATACTTTTATATGACGTAAAAAGCGCAAAAAGTGAAGCCTTATAAAACATAGAATTGAAAAAAAATATTGTCATACAAAAACATAACATCGCCAAGCGTGGGATTTGAACACTACACAGAAAAAAATAATTAAATTTTACAAGCGCGTAAAATTTCCCCTCGTTGAATTTCAAGCTAATGGAAGCGTAAACAATGAAATTGTTTGCAATTTTTAATGTGCCATGCAACAATGTTGGTAATCTTTCATACAACAGGCTCGATTCAGGCGTTATCTGGCTAAAGTTTACATGAAATATCTCATTATTTTCTGCCAAATCCAGCATTTTCTTTATGTGCATTAGATAACGCAGAAAATTCAATGTTTCTTTTTATCTGTGTAGTCCTTGGCGTGGTAGGTTTGTATTGATTCTTTGCTAAGCCAACTCCGATTGTTGTAAAGTCAAATCTGAGTATCTATAATTTGGTTCCCTTTGGCAGTGAAACCACAATCTTGTACAGGAAAGAGAACCAATAACACGTTTGGCAAAATATGGTTGGAGTAATGTTATTTCAACAGTACCTAGAACTATCCATAAAATGTTGCTCTGTTCATGTATTATACATGTTGGGAACCGTGTTTTTAAGAACAAACATTAAGTACTATATAATCACTTGCAACAGTGAAAACATATTTTTAGCTCGACCGTTAGGCAGAGTGATATATAGCATGCAAGGGATGCTTGACATATTTTACAATACCTTTATAATACATTTATAATACACACAATTATAAATCATTCTTAAAAGATGTTTTGTGTGTTACTTGGGTAGTCCAACACAAAAACTACCATCTTTGCATTTACTACATGCAAATCCTCGTGCCACGCAGAAAATGAAACAAATAAGCTGGGATATAATTGGGACATATATAGAGAATTATGGGAGCTCATAAAAGAAATGTCAAGTTTTAGGAGTTGATAGGTCCCCAAGAGTATACGGAAATTGGTCTGCTACCACAGAGCCTTTTGAGAGGGTACATATTGTTTTTTTTTTCCATAAATATAACCGTACATTTTAATTATTGGTAGACGCTTATTCTCCATGAACAGATAAAAAGAAACTTTGAATTTTCTGCGTTCTAATATACATAAAGGGAATGCTAGATTTGGCAGAAAATAATGGGATATTTTATGTAAATTTAAGCCAGATAACGCCTGAATCAAGCTTGTTGTATGAAAGGTTGCAAACATTGTTGTATGGCGCATCATAGACTACAACTAATTTCGTTGTTTAGGCCTTCTTTGGCTTGGAACTTAACGAGGGGAAATTTTACACGCTTGTTAAAATTAATAATTTTTTTTCTGTGTGAAGTTCGAAGAATTGCCAAAACAAATGCAGATAGCGTTTCACAAGAATGTTTGTTTCGTCGTTTTTGGGTTTGCTTCCGCCATTGTTAGTGGCAATGGGTCTTCATTCAACAGTTTCCAGTTTAAAAAGTACTGTGAATCACGCAATATGGAACACATTTTGTCCACACCTTAACACGCATCTACACAGATAAAAAGAAACATTGAATTTTCAGCGTTATCTAATGCATGTAAAGGGAATGCTAGATTTGGCAGGAAATAATGGGATATTTCATGTAAATTAAAACCAAATATCGCCTGAATCTAGCCGGTTGTATGAAAACTTGCAAACATTGTTGTATGGCGCATGAAAAATTGCAAACAATTTCGTTGCTCACGCCTCCTTTGGCTCAGAATTCAACGAGAAGAAATTCTACGCGCTTGTTAAAATTAATTATTTTTTTCTGTGTAGCAATGGATAAGCAGAAAAGGCAGTACAAACCACAAATGCTAGGTTGGGGAAACTAATTAATGAAATCAATAAATGTTTACACCATCATTGTCAATCTTTCACTACAGAGGACAAAATTATAACATATTAACGTATATTCACCTTTCTTCCGATCCCAGAATTTTCAAATTCAGGAGATACAAAAAAAAACATTTAGTGGCGAAAATAGTTCAGAAAATTTAAATAACTGTCTTAAAATCAACAGTAAAATAATCTACACTTATAAATTAAACGGTAGAGCATTCAATATGCAAGGTATCATTGTTAAGAAAGCATCAAATACGACATATTTACTAAATATTAATGCAGATATTCGGAAAGCCCACAGGTATCAATCAAAACGGATTCCACAACAGCCATTCATATTATAAAAATCGTGTAAAACCTGCGTCAGCAGTATCCAAAGGATATCGAAGTCAAAACAAAATCAAAAGTGAAGAAAGTGAGCAAGGTAATAACATCCAAGAAAAAATTAATTAAGTCAACCGATACGCAGGTCTACTAAAAATAGAAAACCAAAGCATAAAAACCTAAATTTAGGAGAACTTATTAAAAGAAAGACAAAAAACATAAGACCCGAAAATGAATAGGATCCTTACTTCTCTGACATATCATTCGCTTGTTAATTTTTATTCATTCAGTTTGTAGGCGTAAACTGAAATCAAATGAATAAAATTTAAACAAACTTTGAATCAAGAAGAATCAAGTTAAGCATATCTTGAAGTATTGAAAAGTAATGAAACCAATTCGTTTGAAGAATTGATTGGTTTGGGAAGATAAGCGGCATGATGAGAGGTTACTCTCATCACACAAACGGGTACTTGAGTACGTTATAAAGATCAATAAGAACTTGTAGTTTTTATAGACAAGACGTGTCTATTCTCCTATAATCTGTCCGAACGACTCGTGTTAGCTATCCTCGGTCGTAGCACTTTCTAACATTTTCAATAGAGAGTCGAGTTATAAGTACGAGACACTGAAGAAGTCTGCACATTGTAGACGAAATACGCGTATCTGTCGAAGATAAGCAAAGGTAGTTGGAATTAAATGGAGATTACTAATTTTAGTTCTAATTTCTAGTTAAATTTTCAATAGTTTATGGATAAAATGTACATATGTAAGTGCACAAATGTAACATTCTGTGGAGCGTTTTTGCAAGTTTAAGGAAAGTTATTAAACATTTTAAGGATCATTTACAATATGGCGGTGACGAACTAGCCAAGGTGGCTAAAAGTCACCTAAACAAAGTATCAAAAAAATGCAATATGTTTATGGGTTATCCAAACAGGTTTATCTATCATTCCCTTGATAAATATCGGTTAATTTTTGGGATGATATGGAATTGAGTTTTATATTTTTTGTGGATTTTCACCAGAGTCTTATGGGTCAAAAATACGTTTTTTACAGAACGATTTTCAATTTTTCATCGATCATTTCTCATTTTTAAAGGTGCAAACTTAAAGCTGCCTCTTTGTAACAATTGGTTGCACATTTAATTTCACTTTCAAATTTTGGTGCAGTATTATATTGAAGATGGCATATATTTTACGCGAGTGATCATGTTTGGATAAAGTGAGTGTATTCTCTTTGTACATTTCTTTGTACCTGCCAAATCAAGCGTTTCCCTTTGGTTTTTGTTGCTATAAAATGTTTCTTTAATTGTTTTACCAATACACACTTTTTATTCAATGCTGCTACTTGCACTAACCGCAATCCAGCATCACTCATGCAACCTCACGGGAGCACGATTTATCTTCAATTACCTTGGTTTACCGGTGAAAAATGATTCCTCGCTTTCTCGAACGGTGATAGATGCATAGTCCGAATCCTTGCTGAAATATACTTTTTTTTCACCCCTCACCTACGGTCGATTTATCATTCTTAATCCTCAATCGCTTTTTTCCCATCATTCCCACACCTACACCTACGGGCGAGGGACATCCAGAAACCTGAACGAAACTTGAAAGCACCCACAAGCATGTACATTTATAACGCCATCATCGATCGCTCTGCAAACCATAATGGATCTACAATTTAACACTTCATTCCCTTATGCAAACACGATTTGCACTTCCCCCGCTAACTATTCGTGATGGACGAGATGAAATTGCGGCATCATACCTCCTCCCCCCCCCCCCTCCACATCCCCCTATGCGAAGGTGATGCAGAAAATGGAGGGAAGGACTTGTTCGCTTTTTCGTTCAAAGGAAATCGCGCGATGACTTGGTGAGTGAGAGACAAAACGCCAAGTCAAAGCCAAAACAGCATTTCCTCTCCACTCGAGCACCTCTGTCTGGTGTCATATTATAAAATATATTCATAATTTACATACCCCATCAACATGAAAGCGGAAGGAAAAAGTGAACGAGTTCGGTGAAAGCTTTCCTCCCGGTGTTGCTCGCTTCGGCATAGGGCATTGGTTTGTGGATCCGGCTGGCAGCAGCACCAGGATGGCAACAGTCATACGTGATGCTCTTTGTTGTTCTTCTTCTGATGGATGCTGGATGGAGCATTTCTTGGCAAGCGCACGCGATGGGAAAGGGGGTTTGAGAAAAAGCTTTCGTTCTAAGTGGAACTTCACACACGTGGATAAATGCAGAGGGAAGCGGTCCTTATTCGATGAGGTTGCATGAAATCGCAAAAGGTTGGCTTCCGGTGTGCAAGGGCATGTTGCTTGTAAGTGTTTCAATCGGGATTGCTAGCTTGTTGTGTTCAATTTTCCCATGAAGTGCGGAGAGGTGAGTTCTGTTTCATTGTACGGCTGACGTGCTTTCTTTTTCTTTCCTTGGTTTGTACAAGCTCATGGCTTATTGCATAGCAGCAAATTGCTAGCCTTCAGCGTAGTTTCCGTGATGCTCAGGTTAGTTTCCATGCCAATATCATTTATACATTAGTATAATTGTATGGCATGAACAGAGAAGTAGCCTGCACCTTTGATCAATTCTGACGTTCGGTTTTCTCAGTTCCAATTTCTCCTCTTCAGTGAATTTAATTTTCCAAGGAAGCTTCTTTGAATGGGGAAGGTCCATTAATTATGTCACGCATTAAGGGGGGAGGGGGGGTTTGAGAAAACGTGACGATCCATACAAAAAAATTGAAGGTCCATACAAAAAACGTGACAAGGGGGAGTGGGGTTAAAAAAGTCAATTTTTGCGTGACGTAATTAATGGACGTTCCCATGGCAGAATACGATTGTAAGTTAGTAATTTTATGAAATAGTTGAAAGGTGGTCAAACCATGAACGGCAAGTAGATTACTTCAATGTTTCGAAATCGAAATCGAGCAAGCTACTGCAGATGTTTGCTGTCTAGATGTTTGCTACATGAGTATTGCAGCAATCAGCTGTCAACTGACAATTCACCGGCAGTATTTTGTTGAAAAGAACCATTTTGCGCTGGTCAAAACAAGTGCAATTTCTCGCTTTTTTGGACTTTTTCCTCTAGAAGTGTTGAAAAAAGGTGGAAAAAGTTTCGTTTGTTGACAAAAGTGTTCTTACTTGCGTTATTGTACCACAACAAGGTAAATATTGCATGATAAACATCGAAAAAGGTCAATACTCATGTTTTCCTTATATTTATATTATTAGACACCAAAATGGTTGCTGACAGCCTTGGATTGGAACTACGGAAGAAAATACTCGATGATTACAAGAGCGGAATGTCACAAAAAACGATTTGTGACAAATACCAGGTGAAAAAATGGACCGTTTCAAGACTGTGCTCAAAATTTCGTTCAACCGGGGTGATTTCTGTGGACAATGGAGGTGGAAGACCACGGTCCACCACATCAACAGAGGACTTTATGACCGTCAGATGCATTAACAAGGATCCTTCCAAATCTTTCTTTAAGGTGCAAACGGATTTACAATTATCAGTATCGGGCCGGCCAATCAGACGACGTGCCGTTGAAACCGGATTATTCTCTTGACGCCTTGCGAAGAAACCTCTGATTTCACTTAGGAACCAGAAGAAAAGGCTCCGGTTTGCTCAATCTCATATTGGCTGGGATGTGCAGAAATGGTGGACGGTTCTGTTCAGTGATGAGTTGAAGTTCAAAATCTTCAGAAGCGACGGGATTTGCCGTGTACGTCGACCAACTGGAAAACGCTTAGATTCAGGGTACTGCCAGAAGACGGTGAAGCATGGCGGAGACAATGTGATGGTCTGGACCTTGAAAACTTGAGTGATCTCAGACGTTGTGAATCAAAACAAACCCAAAAAGAGGAGAGAGTTTCTCTCCCATGTGCGCATCAAAACAGAGTGCACACAATATATCGCTAGAATAACTACCACAAAGCCATCAGTGGTACATTTCCAATCGCTTTCCAAACGTCATTTTTTGCCTGTTGAGGTGGCGGATTTGTCCGTGCCTAGACCTACCCCGCAGTGGTATGTTAGGCAAAGGGTGACATCCTTGGTTCGAGTATTACTGTACCCATGCCCTTTTGCATCTGTTCTATTTCCAACCTACCGTACACTGGCGGAACTTTCAACACTTTCTCTTTATATCTATCATTCTAGCAAAAACATTACTGTCCACTCTTGGTGCCTCATGGTGATGAGCGAACATCTCCTCCTACATCAACTTTAGGATGCTTACGAAGTTCGTGCTTCATTATAGCCCAATATTTTTCAACTGGCCGCAACTCCGGACAGTTTGGGGGATTAAGATCCTTCGGCACGGAATTGACACCATTCGTCTTGTCTTGTCTCTAGAAAATCCTTGGAGTAGTGACAAAAAATTTTAAGAACGTTGTGTGTTTTTAGAAACGAAAGCAGTCGGTTTTTCAGGCATTTATTCATGTATGCTTGACCATTTACAGTTGAAGTTGTCACGAAAGGCTTGCTCCGTTTACCACACGAACAAATCGCCTGCCAAATCATGAATTTCTTGGGGAACTTTGACACTTGCTGTTTCCTGAGAAACTCTGAAACATCGAACTTGTCTTTCGCAGTCACATACTGGTTGCCGAGAATTAGTTTAATTTCTTTCTTTTGGTATAAATGGGATCTAAAGTGTCACGATAAAGCATTTGTCTTCCTAAAGGGTGCTCCATATCAAATTGCGTCACGGAAAAAACGCTGTAGAAAATGACCTAGTTGACCGATCCTTTTCAAACTTTCAGACAATAAAATATAACTCAATTGTAAGCTTTTGGCGTATTGATTTTATTCGACTTCAATACCATAACGGTACGCTTGCACCTTACGCTTAACTCTATTCATTATGTTCTGTACAACTTCTGGCTGCAGCTTCTTCTGGGCGGAAATCCACTTTTTCGTCATGTCTTCCTCAGATTTGACCTCCTTGGGATGTTTCCGTACTGCCTGTTTCATATTAGCCCAGCATTTTTCGATGCGGCAAGAAGATCGTTGGGCCTTCGTGTTGCTTTAACAGATAAGGAGGCGCTTCGAAGACACTCAGCAAGGTAGATCTCCACGTTTACAGTCCCGGTAGTTACGAACGGCGCACTCCGTTTGCCACATGAGCAGATCGCTTGCCGAATCATGTATTTCTTGACAAACTTTGAAAGTTTCTGCTTCCTTACTTCCTTCGGAACATCAAACTTGTGCTGGGCGGTGAAGAATAGAAGCCCCGGAAGCTGTAGGAAGTCCGCTTTGACGTAAGTCTCATCATCCACGATGAGACAATGAGGCTTCGTCAGCATCTGAGTGTCCAGTTTCTGAGCCCGTGACTTTCCCACCGTATTTTGCTATTCGTTACGATTTTGAGCCTTCTGCACTTTGTACGTATGCAGACCTTCCCGTTCCTTGACTCTCTGAACGGAATATTTGGACAGAATCAACTTTTTGGCCACATCCCTGACCGAAGCATTGGGATTCCGTTCGATACTCAGAATACCGAAAATAACCGAAATTGTAACAAAAAATCCTCTAGAGGTAATAACATTATAGCAAACTATGATACAGATATAACATAAACAAAATAAACTTTGTTACAGTTTTGTTACAATGTAGCAAAATCATACCAGCTAGTCTTAAAATTAATTTAGTTCTTTACCATGATTGTTCCTCCCAAGGCATTATATCTTAATTTGTTATAAGTATGTTTTACAATTATCGAGATGAAAACTTCTTGAACAAATTTATATCATAACCAGTTTGTCGTAGCAAGGATTGTTATAATTTTGTTATTTTTATGTTATAGCCCAACGCCAGCATTGCCTTAGCTTTGTAGAACCTTATTATTTGCACATTGAGGATGAATGTTAGCACCAAGCATTATCTGTTGGATCTCTCGCTTATCAGGCAATAACAGAGTAGCAACCTCGTGTGGTCAAGCATGCTCATGTTCTTGCTCGTGGCCTCACGCGCAAATGGGGTTTCGCATGGGAGTGACCAGGGTTGCCATTAGTTTTTGAAAAATATCTGGCATGTCACAAATAAAAAATCTGGCAAAATCTGGCAATACAGGGAAATGTAAAAATCTGAAACGACAATTGAAAAGGGTCAAAAAGGTTTTACAAATGTTGTCCCAAAATGAGTCAATCCTAGAGAGTTTGAGCTGTTTAGTGGAATACCTGTAACTAGAAATGAGAAGAAAAATTAGTATTTTACATTTGATTCCAACTACATTTGCTTATCTTCACAGATAGGCGTATTTCCTCTACAATGTGCAGACTTCTTCAGTGTATCGTACTAATAGCTCGACTGAGTCATTTTTTGACTCGTATACTTGCATACTTCAGTAACAGACAAGCGTGGAGTTACATTATTCGACCAATGCCAAAAATTTGACGGATTACCTATTGGCACAAAGTAGCTACAAATCGTTTTCCGTGGACGAGAACTGCAGTCACGCAAATCACTTTAATTATTTTGTGGAGTGGGATTGAACCGAGGACTGAACGACGCTTTTCTCTAGTTCTTCTCTAGTTTCAAAAAAGTCTGGCATTATGCAGGGTTTCTATTTTTATCTTTTTGTCGATAACAAGTCTGGCAGTGCCAGATAAATCTGGCATAATGGCATCCCTGAGAGTGACTGCATTTTTGCTGCCGTCATCACCAAAGGTGACTTCTGAAGAACGTACCCACGATGATTAAATGCGTGCAGGGTTGTCACAAAATGTTCAATAGACGGCACACTCATTCTAGTATCACGCAAATATTGACGGGTCCTCGCTTAGCTCAGTCGATAAAGACGCGGCTGCCACCATGCTGGAGGTGGCTGGGTTCGATTCCCAGTCTGGTCTAGGAATTTTTCGTTAAGGAAAATTTCTCGACTCCCTGGGCATAGGGTATGATTGTACCTGTCACATAATCATACTAATGCAAAAAAAATGTACCTGTCATCAAAAGATCTCAATTAATAACGTATTAAGTATATTAAGAACACTTAATTGAGAGCAAGGAATAAGCGAATTGTGACAGCAATAAGCTTGAAATGCTAAAACAAAGAAATAATGTGATGATACCTGGAGGGTGAACTACGCTATTGCTATTCTGGAATCAAATATTTATTGGTGAGGATGATTACGCAGTTTCAAATGATAGGCAAAACTTAACCTCTAAAGTTAACTTTTTGAATGAGTAATTTTAAGATTCAATCATGAATAAGTGTCATGAATTCATGGAATAAGATAAGTGTTCGTTTCGTGATGATTTTTTCGTGTAAACTAAAACTGATTTGTTTCCGTGTATGTGCATTTCATCAGTATAACCCTTTATCTTTGTAACTTGAACATTGAAAGTCGTTCCACTCTTATCCAACAATTCAATGATTGTTGAAACACGTTTGTTTGTATGTTAGCCCGGTTCATGAGTGTCGGATTTTCATCATGAACTAGCTTCCAATATCGCTGAGAAATGAGATTGTGTCTTTCATACCATGTGTTAACTCTCCCGAGTAGGAACGAATAACTTGATAACTGGCCTTGGAATTAAAGAGCTCAGATTAAGAGGTAATATAACTGAAGATAATACCATAAAATTGTTCTCACAATATTATGCGAATACCACATTAAGGTACGACAATACCAATTATTCGAGAGATATTTTGCTTGCAATTCTTAGGTATTTTGCTTAGGTATTTTACCTCTTGATCTGAGCTCATTAATACCAAGGCCAGTTATCAAGATCAAAATCAGGTATTCATATGTTGTTGTCTCCTGCTTGGGTGTAACCGTCCCAGCATTCTGCTCTTCGCTGTCTGACAATATTCAATCCATGATTGGCTCTTTTATTGTCAAATGCAACTCAGTGGATGACAGGATATGAGCCAAGGTCAATTTTCATAACAAGCACTCATCCCGGATCCACCTACAGCCCTGGTTCGCACCAAATTGTGGCATGAGGGTACTGAAAATTCGACGGAAAATCAACCCAATTTATTCCATTGGGAAGTTGAATGATATGATGGACATTAGACTGATGCAATTTTTGAAATTATCGCTCCCCTGTGATTACGCGTTTTCAAATTGCATCCTGAACGGCTTCTTAAATTTTGAACCGCATTTGATAAGAAACTGACAGCGCACATGCCATTTTTAGTTTACCTGGACATTGTCCTTTTAACGGAATTTTTGAATATTATTTTTCAGCTTAACGCAACAGTAAGTCACTGAGAACAGTGTGCCAGCTACGATTTATTACACACTAGACAAATAGGTTACATAACTGCGGAATCTTCGATTTTATATATTTACTGTGAGCTTATGCAGATTCATCCACTCTCGTAACATACAAAGATCATCATTGATGGCTTGTTGAAGTTGTTCACAAGAAATTCCTACGTAATCCAGCACTATATCAATCAGCATACATAAACAATGTTCCACGCAGGGGAACATCTTTCAGGTTGTTTACATAGCAGTTAAACAAGGTTGGTCCTTAGTGTACTTCCTTGGACTATCCCATACTCGACACATCGTATTGCTCTACTAAAAGAATTATCTTGAACGAACTGCGATCGGTGTTCTAGAAAACTTTGGAACCACTGCATTGGTCGACCTTTCACACCCAAGTCACTCAATCGCCGTATTAACACCTTTCTATCACAAGTGTCGAATGCTTTGCTCAGGCCGAGAAAGACTGCAGCAACTTGTTTCTTCTTATCGCAGTGCATTTGGATTTCCGACACAATGTCGAACAGCGCAGTTTGTGTGTTTGATTTCGGTCGAAATCCGTACTGTCTGGAAAAAAAATAAGGCCATGACGTTCTAGATGGTTGACTAGTTGTTTGTTGATTGCTTTCTGCAGGATTTTATCGGTGACACATGGTATGAGCCGATAATCCGAAAACTCCTTCGCCATCGGTGTCTTAGGGATAGCCACAACCTTGGATATCTTCAGGTCCGCCGGTACACATGACTGCAAAATTGACGAGTTGATTACATCCGTAACGCCTTCTACTATTTTATCGGTGGCTGACTTAAATATTTTCGCTGATTATCGACTGTTACTTTTCAATGTTGAGATTGTTTCTTTGGCTTTCAGTCTTTTATCTTCTAAGGATCACTGTAAATATAATATAATATGTCGGTATGCTACATTTCTGTTATTTCAATTTAATATTACATACTAGATTTCTGTTTTTGTCATTATATGTTTTGTTGTTACATTAAAACGTCTAGTAGTAGTTGTGTTGATCATCATAAAAGGAAAAGTCAAATAAAATTAAACAAACATCAATAAAAACATTGTACAGAACAAAACTATTCACCCTATTTTACACTACTTCACTATTGCGGTATGTCTAGCTAACTATAAAATGGTTGTTGTGGTCGATTTTAAGAGGTGGTGTCCGGGTTGATGTTCCTTGTTTGGTGGTTCTATTTATAGTCATGCTTATTGTATGTATTAGTCCTTCATTAGTATTAGAAGGCAAAATACATTGCGCCGAAACGTCGGAAAATAGAAGAAAAAAATATCTGTTTCCCCTACATAAAAGACTGAAAGTTAAATATTTTCGTCTGTACTTGGTCAAACCCTGTCGAAGTTCAACGTCGCAGTGGTTTGTTCCCGGATTGGCTGGATTGCGGTGTAGGGTATTTTGTTCGCAAGACACTTTCCAACAGTAGCAAAATATTGATTTGCTTCTTCGATAATCATCTGTTTATCCTCACCAGCTACACCAGTATGCGTGATCGTCTGTGTTTGTTTTGGCTTATTACCCAATACATCCTTTATAGTGTCCCAGGTTTTAATGATGTTACAACTATGATAGTTGAATCTAGTTGCGTAATATTGTTTCATCTTTCTTCGCTTCATTTCGGTAACTTTATTGCACCAGTCTGAGTATACACTTCGAGTGAATTGATCGGAGAGATTCCGTCGGTGTTTTGAGTACCAGTAGTTTTTCGTTTGTATACACATCTTCATCTCATGATCGATCCACGGTTTTGAATGTTTATCATTTGTCCTCCTTATCGGTATTTGTTTAGATGCTCTAGAAACGCCTTCTTGAAGACCAGAAATGAGAGATTGATAATTGCTCTCCAAAACGTAGATGATTTATTGAGCTAATTGATTTGGTGCTTGGATGAAATGGTAGATGAAGGTTAGGATCATTTTGTGAATTCATTAAGTGATTGTATGGATGTGATTTCTCTCACTTTGGATTTTTCTGATTTCCTCACCAACAGCCTTCCGTCCCTGATCCAAGCAAATTTTATTTTCCCGTCGCGTTTCAGATCTCTTGCTTGTTTGAACAAGTACCTGTTACGCTTTGTCAGCACTTCGTTGTTGTAAATGTTGACGTTCCGTGCATTGCCAGTAGCCATGTTTAATATCGCAGTTGTTAGTTCTTTTTTCTCCTTCTTTTTTGCCATAACTTCATCTCTTTTCTTCTTGTTTTTCAGTTTCACCCAAATTGATGGAGGAAATTGGGACTTCGAAGATAAATTGTTCGGTGTCCTGATGATTTCCTTCACATCAATAGCTTCTAGACTCACTCCAATTGCTTGACAAATGCCAGTAGCAATTTTGGTGAGGTCTTCATCTTCTGCTACTGGAACATTTGATATTTAGAATGATTTTTTCAACTTATCCTGCTTTTGTTTATCAATTTCTATTTCGCATCACTCTAGCTGCCTTTGCAATTCGTGATTATCATTACGTAGTTGCTGCTGATCGTCCATTAGAATATCAGTAGTTGTCCGCAGTTCCCGAGAGTATTTTGCATCCTCTTACTTCAGATGATGACGTCCTGTTGCCAGACTGTTAGCTGGTCCAGCTTGGACTCAATCCGTGCCATGGTGACCTCTAGACCAGTCGAGCCAGCAGCAGTGCCTGCCACCGGTTGTGGATTAGACAATGGTTGTTCAGCCATGTTCAACGTACTTCTTCTGTTTCGATTCCGGTTCTCCTTGCAGGGAATGCAGAACCACAATTTATCAGGAATGGCTTGGATTTCCTGATATTCCGCATCAGACACTGTCGTGCATGCCTTGTGGAACCACTGTCGACACTTTCCATCGCATAGTAACGGTTTTCCACTTCGTGAATAAATGTTTTTCTTGCACTTCGCACACGACTGTACTACTTGATTCGCCATCTTCTTTTGATTTTTTGATGTTATACGAATACCACATTGAGGTACGACAATATCAATTGTTCGAGAGATATTTTGCTTGCAATTCTTAGGTATTTTACCTCTTGATCTGAGCTCTTTAATTCCAACGCCAGTTATCAAGATCAAAATCAGGTATTCATATGTTGTTGTCTCGTGCTTGGGTGTAACCGTCCCAGCATTCCGTTCTTCGCTGTCTGGCAATATTCAATCCATGATTGGCTCTTTTATTTTCCAATGCAACACAGTGGATGACAGGATATGAGCCAAGGTCAATTTTCATAACAAGCACTCATCCCGGATCCACCTGCAGCCCTGGTTCGCACCAAATTGTGGCATGGGGGTAGTGAAAATTCAACAGAAAATCAACCCAATTTATTCCATTGGAAAGTTGAATAATATGATGGACATTAGACTGATGCAACTTTTGAAATGTTCGCTCCCCTGTGATTACGCGTTTCCAATTTGCAACCTGAACAGCCTCGTGAATTTGAATTTGAAACCACATTTGATAAGAATCTGACAGTGCACACGGCATTTTTAGTTTACTTGGACATTATCCCTTTAACATTTTTTTTTGAAGATTATTCTTCAGTTAAAGTGTAAGTCACTGAGAACAGTGTGCCAGCCAAAATTTATTACACGCTAGACGAATAGGTTAAATAACTGCGGAACTTCGATTTTCAATCACTACCACATGTGTGGCACACTGAGTAACACTTTTGACAGTTGAGCTTTTAGAAATGAGAAACCAGCAACCTTGTCAATATGCGTTGCCTTGCACGCTAAGAAAAAAGTACCAAAAATTAAGTTAAAAAAAACTCAACGCTGAGTTTTGTCAAGTAAGGTCACCAGTTGAGTGAATTAAAAAAATGATGTAGGTAGAATTCACCCATCCACTCAGTAATGACAGATTTACCCAAATTTAAGTTTTTTTTAGTGATCAATAAATTTGTTCCAACTTAAAAAAAAAAATAGATTGGCATGTTTGTTTACGTCGTGAATGACAACATCGTCATTCGTTATTTGCTTATAGATCTATATTATCAACACTGTTTGAACATTTAATGAGGTCCATTAGCTATTGTTAACTGGTATTTCCAAACCTAATTTGTTTATATTTTAATTTGAAAACCAAAGCCACTCAATTTTAAGTTGAAGCTACTCAATCATCCCGTTCTCTTCGCGCAATGAACGATTGAGTATTTTCAACTTAATTTTGGTTGAAAATCGTAGCAACCGTCGGCGGTGCTGACGATTGTCATTTATTTGTTAGTCTAGTCGACTCGCGGTTCTTTCCGGTTGCCCGGTTATGCAATTCCACAAAATGGCAGCATTGTTCGTAACGCTATTACTCATGGATTGCCAACGTGTTTATGTATCCTAGAGGGTTTGAGCTGTTTAGTGTTTATGTAGAAAAAATGAGCTGTTTCATTGTTTTATTATAATAATGATTGATTTAACTATTTGTCCGTGTGTTTTAATATTCTGTTCGAAAAAATGTATCATTAGGTATCTATATTTACATTTACCATTCCTTATGGTTAAGAAAATTCCACCTAATTAATTCGATAATTCATTAGGTAAATTGAAAGGTTAGTACCCAACATTAGGTAAATTTCAGTCATTGGTATTTAAAATGCAATTTCTCACAATTGAGTTTTCATCTGATAACTAATTTAAACTTAATGCACAAAACATGCGAGATGGGTGAAAAAAACTTAATTTTGCCAGCCAGCAACACTGTTTTGCAGTATGACATAGTAGCAATGGCTAGATCGCTCTTTTTACGTGCCAGAAATAGGATACTAGCGACTTGAATGATTAACTGCTTTCGTTCCTCACATTCATATGAAAAGTGATGTTATGCAAAGTTATTACTAAGACAGACATCTACTTGTCAAGTGCAAAACTTTGAAAGCAGGTTGATTTACGGTGAGTAGTCAAGGAGTGTGTGTTGTGAGAGAGATTGTCTATGGCATTTGCCATATAAATTTTAACTGGATGTGCATAGTTTCAAACTACTGAACTCATTATACTTGAATACGCTTATACAGGGTGTCTCACAATAGGTGTCACTAAAACAAAATGGAATTACAGCAAACCAAATCAACCACATCATAGCATTTATTTTTCATTTGAAAGATACGTGTTATAGAAATAAACCTGTTAATTCGATTCGAATCTCTCGCCCTTTTCCGTGATAACTTTGCGCAAACGCTTTCTAAACCCATCGCGGCTGGCACGCACGATTTGCTAAGGAATTTGATCCCAAATATCATCCAAATGTTTTTTAAATCGATCTAAAGAAATCCGTTTAGTAGGGTCTAAAGGTTGAAGCATATAACCTCAAACAAAGTAGTCAAGTGTGTTGAGATCCGGTGAGGATCACCAAGCTTGTGTTTTGTTCTTTTCCTTGTGAGTTAGAGCTGAGTCCTGTTGGAAACAATATGGCGTATTCCCATACAGCGTTCAAGCATGAGGAAGCAGATGGTTCTTCAAAACCTGCTCGATGTAATATTCAGTGTTGATTTTTACGTTGGGATATTTGAAAAGAAGACAAAGTTTTCCTTTTCGTGAAACGGCGCCCCATACAATGATTTTCGATACATTTTGATAGCGTCCTACGGCTAGTTTATCTCTTGGAATATTTGCAAGACTTTTTCGCCTCATACACACGATCATTTTGTTGATTATGGCTGTCCTAAAGGAGGAAGAGCTTTTAATTAAAAAAAATCTCACTGTCACCGTGCCGAACCAAAAGATTACTGATTCTTTGGACCCTGGCTTGCTTTTGACCCTCCGTGAACCCGTGAACCCGTTGTTTTTTTGTACGGTTTGCATTCCAGATCACGTCTGAGGAGCCTGTTCATTGAAGCAAGGGATATCGTTTGCTCAGTTTACAGTCAGAGAGGGCCCTCACATATTTGATCTTTTTCTTCGTTCTGACAGTTCGTCTGGGACCTGTTTCGTGTTGAATATGAACATTTCCAGTTTCCATGAACCGTTTCAAGGTACGAAAAACAAAACGCTTACTCACTCCGAACTGCTTAAGGCTATTGAATATCTGACACGGTCTAAGCTTTTGCAAATGTAATTTTAAAACTTGCTCCCGTATGGCTTCCATGGTAGCTGATAAATATAAACAAACAGAATCCCATATTTATCTTCAGTGATAAGCTGTCAAAAAAATACACTCAAAACGGGTTTAATCAATGTCGCTGTTAAAATTACCCAGCTCAAATAAACCAAGACTGAAAAAAAGCTGACATCTATTGTAAGACACACTGTAAGGCCCTTATTTTAAATCATTTACGCATAGGGAAACCATCATAACCTAATTTGCACCAGTCTAATGGCAACCTCTTGGCCGAGTATATTACGTGTGACCATGAAATACCGCTCAACCACCCCTGGAGTTAATCGAAGCCACTATGTTGATGGGTAATTGGGCGATGGTGCGGGGTCAAATCCATTACGGAATTATTTCTCCGCTCTGTCGGAAGCTTGTCAAATCGATAGGAAAAAGGAAATGGGAAACGGCAATTGGAAGTGACGTGCTGTCACGTATTAAACACTTCCGTCCAGCATCGAGTCATGCCGTGTCGTCAGCATCTCGTTTGATTTTTCTCTTTTTTTCTATTCAAATACTTTGATTTGATTCGATTCGGTTGTTGTTGCTTATGGAATGCTTTCATCGCTTCATGGACGATTTTTTCCATTCCGGAGGGCTTATGATAATCCATGTTTATTATTGTTTGTAGATATACACATTTGTTTGACTCTGGCCTGGGGGCTTGCTTCACCTCAGTACGGTTTGGTTTGCGTGTTTGCAATCTGATTTGGTTTTCAATGTTTGGTTTTATGTTCTTTTTCTGCGAATGACGGAGTGATTCAAATTATTTGTTTATTTGCTCGGGACCAGTAGCATGCAAATTGGACTGGCGGAACGAAAACAACTTTATTTTTCCTTGATCAAGGACCGTGAAGCAGGCAGTTGTGAATGCCAGAGGAAACGGAAAAAGATTGACATTTTCCAAAGGAAAGTAAGATTTAATGATTTGTTCACATTATTGTGACATTCAACATTTGAAC
>JASCZW010016565.1:0-18452 GCA_034211315.2 Aedes japonicus | reverse complement strand
AAAAATGCAAAATTGCAATTTTGCAGATTTTGCAATCATATCTTGAGAAATCCGCATGATTCTGAAAAGGCAAATTTGCCCATCATGTTCCACAAAGCTTTTTATAGGTATAAACAAAGCCATGCAAATGTGTGCAAGTGGTTATCGCTGTATGCCTAGTGCCTCGACAATCGCAGCAACCGTTGGGTTTTGTTCAACCGTCAACAACTTCTCAATATGGGTGAGACAATGGCACAGAACGCCGCTACGCCGTATGCCTCTGTTGCTATTCCGCTGTCAAGTGTTCTATTTTATCTGCACTCGTCATCACACTCCTATTGCCCTCTCATCAAGTCACCATGCGGTTTATGAAATAAACGAAGCCATGTAAGTGTGTGCGACCGAAATTTCGCTTCATTGTTGTAACGTTGAGTGCCTCAAAAACCGAAGAAACTGTAGGACTTTTATTCCATTCACCTCAACTTGTTGTGGTGACTGGATGGTTACAATGAAGAGCCGTCATGCTGACGGTCGCGGTTCGACTCTCGGTAGCGGATGGAAATCTTTTTTGTGCGCCATTGAATTTACTACTACTAATCAACTGTACAACATCACGCACACTTGAATTTTTCTAATCGAATTGATGTGTTGCTTTTTTGCCCACGACCAATGTTGCTTTCTTTCTCCAAGTTGCGATCCATTACGAGAAATGAAACCAAATCATGCGAAATTGCATTACAATCTTGCTTTTTATTTTGGGTGTATATGTTCTGCAGTTTCAGTTTCAAATTGGCAAAAACGACATTCTGTAGAATGATTTTTTCAATTTTGTTCAGGTGATACCTACTCGGCAGTGAACAGTTAACAGACCAGCAATTACCCGAAGGTCTTTTTTACTAAGATTTAGTAAGATCCATACTTTTACAGCACTTGGTCTTATAAATCTCTTGGCTTATCTGCATGTATCCGTAGCGTTTCAAGTTGATTCTACCGTGGACATTTCCCAATTTTCGGCTCCAATATTTTCTCCCATTTTTGACCCATCCGTGTATAACACAATGGAATCTGGACGCAAACTAGGTCCACCAGACTCCCATACATAGCGGCTTGGTTTAACCTCTTTAAAGGGCACGTCGTAGTTTGTCTTCGTTGTCATTCAGTCTTCTTTTGTATCTTTTGAATTGCAGGGCACTTTTCGCTGCCTGCTGCTTTACAAATTGATGTAAAGGTAACATGTTGAGAAGGGCATCCAAAGCAACAGATGGTGTACTTTTCATTGCTCCAGTTATTGATACAAAGGCAAGTCTCTGTTGTTTACCTAGCTTCACTTGAGTAGTTACCTAATTAAGTTTAGGCCACAATAAAAGCGAAACATATGTGATTTTCGGACGAACTATTGCAGAATAAATCCAATGGACAGTTTTTGGTCGAAGTCCCCATGGCTTTACTACATACCCATAGGGCGTTTGTACCCTTAATAATAATAATAACTTTATCAATATAGGAGTTCCAATTCAGTTTTTTTTATCCAAAGTAACACCAAGGTGTTTAACTTCTTCCGCAAATTGAACTTGAACTCCATTGAGAGTAGGTTATTTTATATTTAGCTTTCTCCTTTTGGTAAAAGGTACTATTACAGCTTTAGAAGGGTTTGCATTTAAGCCTTCTATTCTACACCATTTTACATTTATATTGAGAGCAGTTTGTAACCGACTAGATATCATGTCATCAAATTTTCCACAAACTAATCTAGCTAAATCTTCAGCAAAGCCAATCACCTCGTACCACGCTCTGCTATTATTTTAAGGAGTTTGTCTACTACTAAGGACCACAATAATGGCTATAGGACTTCTCCTTGAAGACAGCTCTTAATCGATCTAATAGTTAATTGCGCACCTCCAAGGTCAGCAGAAATTTCTCGGTCTTTTAGCATCGCCATTATCCAGTCGATAATACAGTTTTCGAGGCCCATTTCTTCCATTGCGGAGCGCATTGAGCTATAGGATGCATTGTCGAATGCTCCTTCAATATCAGGAAAAGCTACCAAAGCTATTTCTTTGGCTTGAAGCGATTTTTCGATTTTATTAACTAGCGATTGTAGCACCGTTTTGTAGATTTTCCTGATTGGTAGGCAAATTAGTTTGTGCTCAAGGGAGACTCTATTAAGCTTGTTGACTTAATAACGTCGTCCACATTTTTTTCCATTGTCTTCAATAGGACAGAGGAAAGACTGATAGGTCTAAAGGCTTTGGGGGTCGTTATATCTATTTTTCCTGCTTTTGGAATAAAGAAAACCTGAACCTTTCTCCAAGCTTTTGGTATATAACTGAGAGTAACACTAGCTCTGAATAATTTAGTCAGCAATGGAGTAAGCAAATCTTTTCCCTGCTGGAGCAAGACTGGGAAAATTTCGTCTCTCCCAGCTGATTTTAAAGGTTGAAAAGAACTCAGTGCCCATTCAACTCTAGATGGCGTGAAAATTGCACAAACCTCAAGATAATCATCTGCTAATCATAAGCGTCCTACCTCACTAAGTCCTGTGTTTTAGCAAATACAGATGTTGACCCCGGGAAGTGAGCTCTCATCATGACTTCCAAAGTTTCGGAACAATCGACTGCCAAACTACCATCCTCTTTTTAAAGGCTGCCAAGACCATTTGAATGATCTTTTGAAAGAACTTTGTGCAGCCTTGCAGCAGTTGGAGCGTTGCTGATCTCTTCACAGACCCGTCTCCAGTCCTTTCGTTTGGCATGCCTCAATTCTCTATTGTATTCAGTCAGAGCCTTTTTGTATTGGCCCCAGTCTGAAGTAGCTTTGGCTCGATTGAACAAACAGCGCGGAAGTAACGATCTTTGATGAAGTTTGCAGAAGCAGATGAATTCTCATCTCCGTGCGAAGCGCTAGGAGTGGACAGTAATTTTATTGCTAGAACGAACAACCGACATTTGAAGAGAGACCAGAGTTGCTAGAACGAACAAACATGAAGAGAAAGTGTATTGATAGTTCCGTATAGGGCAACGGCAGGCTTTGAAATTGAAAGATACAAGTTTAAACCGAGCGGAGGGCATTTGAACGGTTGTTCGGATCAAAGGTCGGATGTAAAAACAATCCGTTTTTGGCTATCACCTTCACAGGATGATCAAACTGTGAAATTTAATTTTTGTATCATTTAATGTTTTGTCGTGTTAATTCTTAATTCCGATAGTTTTCCTACTTACAATTTTTAATTTGTTTTCCGTCGACAACTTCCTTCTACCTCGTTTTAAGCAATTTCTGTCAATAGTTATTTCTTAAATTATCACAATTATTGGTCAATTGTCATGCACTGCAAGTTTTACCTGTATGTCCTACTATGTCGTATGGTGAATATTAATGTGACTGCTCGTGGGACGCGCGAATCAGATTAGGCACCACTGTACCGTTCACCCTCTATGAAATCAACTGTTACGAGTGAGATCTAATTTTAGTCATATTATTTATTCTAACTCCCACCTTACTCACCGGTTTCTGTGTTGTGATCGTACAGCCAAATTTCACTGAATACGCCGATACTCCACTCAAATTAACCATTAAATAAAATAAAAATAAACGCACTAACTTTTTTCAACTTCTACTTAACTCTTTCGCTATACAATTCCCGTTTGTTTTTGTTTTTCTCCTCTACTACCTTTGACGTATATCTTTCTTACTCACTCTCTCTCCCTCTTTTCTACTCTTCTTACCGTATGTCATCGGACATGTTTACGTCGTTGGCGCGTATGTCTGTGTACGGCCAGTGCTGCCAGAACAACGGTAGTATCCGATCAGACACATAACCCTTTGTCCCCTTTGCATTTCCTCCCTTGCCTATCCTGCATGGGGTAGTATGTCAAATGATACTATCGTTCAAATGCTCTCCGCTCTTTTTCAAAAACTTGTATCTTTCAATTCAAAGCCTGCCGTTGGCCTATACGGAACTATCAAAACACTTTTTCTTCATGTCTGTTCGTTCAAGCAATAGCGCTTCGCTCGGAGATGAGAAATTATCTGCTTCTGCAAACTTCATAAAAGGTCACTGCAGATGGAGAGGTCAAGAACCTCATCACGATAACAGTTTATAAATGTTGGCGAATTTCCTCTATTACATATCTCAATATTTTAGACGAAATGTAGTTCAGAAAATTTTCACCTCTTTTATTGATATCCGAGTTACCTCACAATGTATGATGGGCGTTTGCATCACACCCTGGTATAAATTGGGCGTTAATATTTTTACAATAATTTATAAAGTTGATGACTGTTGGAGGAGGAATATCATAAGTATCTCCAGCAAAATAAGCCGAAGCAATACATAATTCTGTTTTTCCTCGGGTCGTTGGTACGTCCATCTTGATCGCATCAATATATTATAATTCAGTAATTGGGACAAATTTTGTCTTCCTGTTTAGTAAAGTTGCTGTCCTAGGTCTTGAGTCACTTTCATCGTACAAAAGCTTACAATTTGGCAAAGAGCAACCCAATACCCTCCCACTGTTTACCCAGGGCTCTTGAATTAGACCCACGTCAATATTTTCCTTGATTATTCTTCTGCTGAGTATTGCTGATGCACCCTTCGCGTGGTGAAGATTTATCTGAATAAATTTTATAAGACTCATTTGGTTGTGTTTAAAATTTATTTATTTATTTACACTGATATGCAAAATAAAGTGCCCACCTCATCGTTTTTTTCAATTTCTCTCATTCACTTGGCTCAAATTAAAGTAAACACACTGTATTTTATTTATTATCTTATTTTTTATATTCTTTTTAAGTTTCACTTATGGAATACTGCAAAAAAAGAAGTTTTACTTAAAGAAAAAAAATCAATTTGGGTTGAAAAAAAAACAGTGACAAAATAAAGTGCTCACTTCATTTAGGCTACAGAAAACATAAATTAAAGTAAAATAAAAGCATTTCAATAATTGATGTGTCCTCCTTTGGCCTTGATGGCCTCCTGCAGGTGCTTCGACATGATCTCGACCAGGTTCTTTAGGTGCTGTGGATCTAGCTCTTCCCAGGCGCGCTCCAGGGCTTCAAAAAAGTTATTTTTATTGGTAACACCAGTTTTGTCAACCCTGGCATCGAGAATCACCCACAAATTCTCGATGGGATTGAGGTCCGGGCTTTGTGGAGGCCATTCCAGCGGTTTGATCCGACAAGACCGGAAGAAAGACTTGGTCTTCTTGGCAGTATGCTTCGGGTCGTTGTCCTGCTGGAATACGAACTTCTCTTCAAGGCCCGTCTGGATCAGCGAAACCTCCAGATTTTCTCGCTGGATGTTGATGTATCTGCCGCCATTATCCCGTCGATTTTCACAAGGCTTCCCACTCCACCCCACGGAAAACACCCCCAGACCATCACATTTCCTCCTCCATGCTTCATCGTGCCTTGAATGTGGCACGCCTGAAGCTCCTCTCCCGATCTGCACCAAACACGAACCCGCCGCTTTCGATTAAACAGCTCGAATTTTGATTCGTCCGTCCAGAGAACCGTTTTCCAGAACTCTAGGGGCTTATCAGCATGCTGCTTAGCAAACTTTAGCCGTTTGGCTTTGTTTGCCTTGCTGATAAATGGACGCTTCCGGGCAAGTTTGCTATTCAACCCCTGTGCCTCGAGACGGCGACGAACAGTTCGACCGGAAACTGATAACTGAAGGGGTTCCTGGATCTCGCGGACAGTTACCTTCGGGTTCTTCTTGACTCCGCGCATGATCTTGGTGTCCTTTCTCGCATCCGTTTTACGCTTCCTGCCTTTGCCAGGGCGATCCAGCACTGATCCAAACGATTTAAGCTTCAGAAGAATTTTGCCAACCGCTGCCTTACTGATACTGTACTTCTTAGCGACAGCCCGGTGCGATTCACCGTTTTGCAACATCACGAACGACCAATTTTCGGATACACAAGGGAATTGCTTTCGAAAGCACTGCGTTCTCCATTTTTTTCAATTGATTCAAATGCGATCACGTATACAAATGCACCAGCTTGAGCCGTTTGCTTCAAAACATGTCAAAATATCAAAACATAAACAATCGAGGGGTCTTCCAATGGAAACTTATCGAAAACATATCGATTTTTGAAGTGGCTAATTTATTTTGTCACTGTTTTTTTTTCAACACAAAGTGATTTTTTTTTTCAAGTAAAACTCCTTTTTTTTCAGCATTCCATAAGTGAAACTTAAAAAGAATATAAAAAATAAAATAAGAAAAAAACTACACCGTGTTTACTTTCATTTGAACCAAGTAAATGAGAGAAATTGAAAAAAACGAAGAGGTGGGCACTTTATTTTGCCTATCAGTGTATGTTTGAAGGCTGGGTTTTTTAATCTGTGGTTCTTTATCACCAAGGGCAACGTATTGTCCTCGGTGTTTTGAACCACTACACCCGGCGACACTACTATTCTCAGGGTTAAACTGAGTGGCCTTTTCTGACCATATATTCTCCTGTCTCTCAGGCCCTCTTGTACCAGTGACAGTTGACGGACTTCATTGGAATCCATGTGTAGATCTCCTGGTTCTCCAGAATTAGTTTGAGCCGGGCGTTTCTTTTTTAATTGAATCTACCCAAATCTGTAGTTCAAAACGAATTTTCTTTCCTCCAATTTATGCAGCAAGGAATCATCAACAATTAGAGCTAGCTCAAGATGATCACCTTTCATGTGACGATGTAAGATCCTCCACCCATCGATTAAAAGTTTTCATTCTGGCTTTCAATTAGAGGCAATACCTGACACTTCAGTGAAAGAAGGCGATCAGCACGTCGGGACGTGGGATTTGATCCTCGTCCATTACTACCAGATCAGCTCCTTCCCAGAAAGATAAAGTTGGTAGTTTTTCCTTAACCCAAATAGCTGTGTACTTATCGTGACACGTGAGCACTAAATACCCTGGCTTGAACCGACAACAGACAAATTTTGGCTTGAACTGCTCCCGCTTTTGCTGTACAACTTTCAGCAGAAGGGCTACTTGAACCACTTCGAAATACCCATAAAAGCAAACGAAAATATTTTAACAAAACTCATTCTTAAAAATACATAGAAAGCGCCAGTTCTATTAAATTTTCATTCATTTATTTGCAAGCGTAGCAAGGCTCGCGCCGGGTTCAGCTAGTAAAAAATAAGAAATTGAAACAAACATTAAAATTCTAAAAATATTATCAAAAGTTATGGGGGGAGACGTTTTCCTCCCGCTGGCAACGCCTATGGCTTATCTGCAACAAGCTAGCTGTAATTTTCTACGCAACAGTAACAAATGCATTGTTCCCTGCAGTACACAAGACATGCCGTAGGGGAAAGGGAGGCATGTGGGCTTATGCATCCAATTAGTTTTTCCAGATCAACAAGACTTATCAACAATGCAATGCAAATGGATGGTGAAAAAAGTAATATTTTCGTTATTTATTTATTATTGAGACATGTAGGTCAACAATTGCATCGATGGCAGTTGAAACACGTGAGAAAAAAGTCAGACGGAAAATAGTCTTAAAAATAGAACAGGTTATAATTAGAAAGTCATTACCCAAGCCTATGCTTGAAATCCGCCAGAATTTTTTTTACATGAAACTAGACATGAGAGAGAATTACAACCAGGGCAATTTTAATCAATCAGCCCAATTCTTGATCCATAGGCTCCCTTTAGAGCTTTTTCCCCATTATTCATTAAAATCTCTTGATAATCTTATATAAAAGCAAATAAACCGAAACATTCCGCTTCACAGTGCACTCAAAGAGTGATTTTCTTGTGCCTACCTGCAGTTTATTTGACAAAGCAAGAGAATCTTACGATTAAAAAAAGAACGTGGTTATCCTACTATCCGCAACCGAAAATACGACAAAAATGAAATAATTCTAATTCAAAATCATACCTTAAACACTGTCATGCTCGTGAAACTCCTCTGGCATGAATAAAACGTGCCACTTTACAACGAAAACTCTCAGCTTTATGTCCGCAGCAGCTTGAATTCTGTTTTATTCTACACGGTCTTGGTGTCGCATGTATCCACTCGGTTCACCAACAAGGACATTAATTTGCATATCACACAGCTTGAAACATCCTTAATAACATGTTTTTATCCTTTGTACTTAACTGAGGACAATTTCCCCTCAAGACTCCGCGTTTCTTGTATCACCTTTTTTTTTGTATCTTTTCCTTGTTGTTGTACCACTGCCACTTTTTGCACTATTCGACTTGATTTATTTTCTTCCGTGCGTCGTCGGCTGTTTGCAATTAATAAATCATTTCACGTTCACTGCAGCGGCTTTCGTTTGCAGCAACAGCAATAGCAAACTATACGATTTCAGGATCATACAATTACGAACCCGCCAGAACTACGGTTGGGAAGGAGCACCACGCGGAAGCAGACACTGGTAGTTCACTTCACTGCATGTCGCCACTTCACACCACCCAAGCGGCCACTCATCCCCCACGAGGGCCAGTCATTGCTACACGATACCGTGTAATGCAATGTACAATTAACAGCACACTTTTCACCCAGCAAGAGAGCATGGATTGTGGATGGATGCACTAAATTCGCCTCAGGTTCACCATCATTCCCAACCCCTCTCGCTCAGATCATTAGCACCACTCGGATATGGCCAGCTAGCACGTAGGTCCGCCTCCTTCGTCCCTTCACTCTTGCTCGCCGCTATTCCGGAAAGATATCCCGAAGAGTTACCACCCGTCCAGGACCCGTTCGAAGTCAAATTACACACCTTAACAGCATGGAAATCACCACCCGTCACCAGAACAGTCAGGAATGTGCATAAAATTAACCTTAATGGCTCTCCATCGACCGACACAGGACTCAAAAGGCAAATGCACATACACTCAGACTCCCTTACTGACAGGAAGAAATACACAAAAAAATAATCCGCTTAGTAGGGCCCCGTCGCGGCACAATATCGCACACGTGTCCGTCCGTTGGCAGTTTACAGTCGAAACTAATCAATCGCATTCCAGCGGACCCGTTGGAACTGCAGAAATTCTCCGCCGTCATCGGACAGCAAATTTCCATTCCTTCTGTAATCGTACGGCGCCGGTCCGAACGGAGTGGAAATCAAAGCTTTTTCCCTAAGGATGGAAATCGACACACACTGAACCGGTTCGTGGCGTGAATTCACTGGTGAACTCTTCGTGTATATTCGTGCTTGTTCAGAGAGAATGAACTCTGAGAGGGAGAACGTGGTTTGGCACCGCCATGATCTGATTGAGGGTGAATTTGAGGTTGTTGTAATAAGGGTTTTTCTTCTTCTTCGTATTCTCTTTTCTGCGGAAAGCCTGGAGGCTCGTTTTCTGGCCATACTCTCCCGTAAATGATGAGTAGGTCAGGGTTGTGAAATGATGTCTCTGTCTTAGGGCTATGTTTTTTCCTTGTCATTTTCTCATGTAAGTGCAGCATACCATTGCCGGCGAGACATTAATTCTGGAAACGAAATAAATAACGACTGAATACTGAATTAGTAGACATTACATAATTATCGTTTTCTCCTGCATTTTTGATGATGTGGACTACATCCCATTGTAGCACGGAAATAACTGGTAGTCCTCATGATGTCATGGTATAAAGAGCCAAATATTTATGGGGTGGATTGATAGGCAACATCACTTAAACTTGTCCACATAACGTTTGCATGAACAAATGGACAAAAATTGCCGATATTTCATGGATTTACCTAAACCCGCCCGCACTAATAAAACTACCCATGCAGCATCAATCATAGTAACCCATGAATTAGCAGACAAAATTTGACAGTCGAACTCTAACCGTGATGGCAGAAACAGTGAAGCAACTCCGTTCAGAAGTGTGCGCGTTCAAAGAACGGCACTCCGCGTCAGAAAAGCGGACATCGTGCGGCACTGTAGACGCAGACATATCAGAGCATCGAAAGATAGCCCAGTTCCGGTCGGCCGACCCTTAGCGACAAGAAGCTCCAAAGGATGCTGAAGAGGAAGACCGAGGGAAAAGTGGCTACATCGCTGCGTGCGCATGGCCGGGAGGTCGGTTCAACCAGCCAAACAGTGAAAAAGTACCTAGCAAACATGAACATACATGTCAGGAAGCGAAAGTCGCGTCCACTGGTTTCGGAGCTGTAGGCAATGACGCAGCGGCAGCGACTGAATAAGATGGTCAGCTCAATTTTCCCGGCGAATCGCGACGTGGCGGTGGTGATGGACGACGAGATTTTTCTAACCCTGGATGGCAACGACTGGCAGGGCACTTCGTATTTCACTCCCCTCACGAAGGACGTGAGCTCCGAGGTCAAGTTCATTTCAAACACCAAGTTTCCCAAGAAGGTGCTGCAGTGGCTGACAATCATCGAGAAGGGGGTGTCAAAGCCGCTCTGCTTTCGCTCTGGACTGGCCGTGAACGAGGATATTTATAGTACGAAATGCCTGCCGGAAGTTGCGTCGTTCATCACTAACACCATAATGGCGAAGATGGGTATTCTGACCAGATCTGGCGTCGGCCCACTACTCGAAGCAATCATTGGAGGAGATGAAGCGGCTGAATATCGATGTGGTACCCAAGTCGGAGAACCCGCCCAACGTCCATCAGCTGCGTCCCATCGAGAATTTCTGGGCTAACCTGAAGCGTAATATCTACTCCAACATTTTTGACGCGAAAACTAAGGAGGAATTGATAAATCAAACGAAGAAAGAACTCAAAACCATGCCTCAAAAGGGCATAGAATTTTTTCTACAAGTAAGTTTAATTTATTGAAAGCAATTATCTGTCTTAGCTTTTTTTTATCACCATCCGAAGAAAGTCCATGTTTTTACCGCAAAAATTATACAGAATTAATTAAAAAAAACCTTCCACCAACAAGATTGAGCTATTGGTCAAAAAGCGAGTTAGGGAACGTCCATTAATAATGTCACGCAAAAAGTTACCGTTTATAACCCCCCTCCCCCCTTGTCACGTTTTTTGTATGGACCTTCAATTGTTTTTGTATGGATTGTCACGTATCCCCTAGACCCACTCCCCTCCCACCCTAACTGTGTGACATAATTAATGAACCTTCCCTTATTTAGCATGAGGATGCCCCAATGGGTTGAGGAAAGCGCCCACCCTCCTTTCATAAAAGTCGACCGTGCCCTGATGGTCCCCTCTTCCCCAGTTTTCACATGATGTATGTCTTATGTTTATGTTACATTACTAGTTAACAAATACTACGATCATTATCATTTATGCTAAACATTTTCACTGTTCCTATAACAACTATATCACTGAGATTGGGGGTTTATTCGAAGGATTTGTTGACTGGACAATGGTTCGTGGAGTTTCCAGACCCTTGTCATGTCCTCCAAATGTCCTCTGTCTTCCAAAGGTCCTATTTAAGATCGACTGGGCCTGCTACAACAAGCTATCACGTAGGCTTTTCTTTCGAGGCAACCTGCTGAGGATAGTCCTGAAGACATGGGTAAACCTTGCGCTGACGGTGGTTTTTTATCACATCACATCTCCGTACTCATATGCGAAAAATGGGAGAAAAAGAATGCTGAACATGAGATTTGTTTATAAAATGTATGAGTTTCTCTTTTATTTAATGTATGAGTTACACTTCTCTTAGCACCAAGCATAAGAATTGATGCAGTTTATTGACCTTTCTGATAAAATATTTCACTTAGTTACTTCCCTAAAATAAGGGCTTTTACATGAATATAACATAGAATAAGAAATTCTACTTGAATTGAAAGCATTTTCCACATTCTAAATCACATGAAGGGGGATGCTAGTGGATATTGTCCATCGAATGGGAGTTTTGTGTGTGTGTGTGTGTGTGTGTGTGTGTGTGTGTGTGTGTGTGTGTGTGTGTGTGTGTGTGTGTGTGTGTGTGTGTGTGTGTGTGTGTGTGTGTGTGTGTGTGTGTGTGTGTGTGTGTAATGCTAGCTCCACTGCACAGTGGTCCAGAATGCGAGTTTAGCTGGCAAGATACATTTTCAGCCCAAGTTTGAGAGTTTTGGAGCAAAAGTTGGCACAACCACAAAAGTTGTTTCTTATAACGAAGGCGGCATCTTTTTGGCGTGAAGGAAAAACTCAGAGTGGTCCCGGTTTTCGAAGCAAACCGAAAATTCGCGCTTATTTATTTGCGGCATGTAGGCATACATTGGCTGGGAAAAGTTGTTTAATTACATAGTTTCTCAAGCAACTTTGATGGCAAGTCAATATTTTCTGTACCCAACTTTTGATATATGACTGAATAAGAGGCATTTTTTCTCTACGTAGCTTAGGGATGTCCCTCATAAAAATTGGTTATTTTGCTGTCACTTTTTTATATCAAATTTTTCAGCAAAAGTTGTCTGTCAGTGATTCTCAGAACAATAAAGCGCCACTTTTGGATGTGCTGGAATTGTTCTCTATCTGCATGACAAACAAAAGTTGAAGGTACAAACCGCAATTCGTTGGCTGTATACCGTACGCTACTTTGAATTGGCGGTGTTTACTCATTAGTGTTTTTATTTTATAACCTGTATAACAGATACAAATGCTTGTAGTATTGGCATTTACATAAAAATTTTGTAGCGCAAAAACTATTAAGATCAAGATTCCCATTGGAATGGGAAAGACCACCAGGGCACCGCAATTGAAGCACTCTGGATGGGGAAGAATTGCCATGCCAACTCCCCCAATGCACTAACAGTTTGTGAATAGAGCGAGACTCTTCTCCCCATCAAGGGCATCCTCATGTTAGAGCGGCATGCTCTTTTAACCAATTGTTCAATCTTGTTGTTTGGAAGGAGATTCTTCATGTCCCTCTAGGAATACGGTATGCAAGTGATGCAGCCCCTGTCGATCCACCCGATCCAGTCTTTGGCCTTGCATGCAATGGCATGATTAGGATAATCAGTATTTATTAAAGCTTGATCAAATTTAACAGAGAGGGAGAGCCGATTGCTGTCGTCGACTCAGCTTCCGAGCATACAATGGGTCGTAGTACACAGGCATTACATCATACAGCAGAGCATAAAAATCAAAATTTGTGTATTAAAGGGTGTTACGATCAAAATTCGGTCAAACAGTAATGTGTGTAAGACGATCAAAGTTTTTTATCGTATGTTAAATTCTTTTTCTTTTTCAAATTCAGTTCATACAGAATACAGGAGAAATAGCATCATTTTTACCGAATTCAAATTGCTGGGTCTTTTGTTCAACACATGCCATAAGATTTTGTAAAGTCTCCTTGACACGCATAATTCGTCGCAGAACGCGCAACATCGCCTTGAACCGTTTCTTCGCTCAGAACAGCTTTTTAGTCTTCTTAATGTTCCGCTTGACGATGGCCCAATATTGTTAGATTGGGGGGAGCTCTGGCGTGTTGGGAGGGTTCTTGTACTAGGGCATCACTTGAACATTGTTGACCGTAATGGCAAGATGCCAAATCCAGCCAAACTAGAACGGAACAATTGTGCCGCTTCAGGAAAGGCAGTAGACGTTTTTGTAGGCACTCGCTCAGATAAATTTTCTGGTTGACGGTTCCGATCGTAGTGTAAACGTTGCTCTTCAAGCCACAGGTACAATTTTGACAGTTTAATGTGCGTGAAAGTATTTCCACCTTTCCCCGTCCGGATACTGTGTAAAATTCCTGTCCAGGAAGCTGTTTAAAGTCTGCCTTGACGTAAGTTTCATCGTCCTGTACAACACAATCAAACTTCGTCAGCATCGTCGTGTACAACTTCCGCGATCGTGCTTTGGCCGACGTGTTTTGTTTATCGTCGCCATTATGTAACTACTGGGGTGCCCAGGGGGCCAGGCCCTCCAGAACTCGCAGGCCACCCCAGGATTTTTCGCTAATGATCATTTCTGAATTTGAAGTGAAACACTAATCTCTACGGAATTATAGGGTTTTTTCCCAGTTTAAATTTTTTTTAAAACTTGCTCTTCAGAAATAGTTTGAACGAGTAACTATTCCTGAAGAGTAAAGTGCGCATACCCTTTTCCTCACACTTTTCACTTACCCCACTGTGCCTTAAAGCATGAAAAGTTGGTACATATATCAAGAAAACCATTGTTAACGACAATAAGATCCATGAGAACTCCGATATATCAACATTACATCACTTCGCTCGAGAGAGGCACAGAATGGTTCTAACGATGTGAAATCTCTATTTTTACACTCCCTAAAGAACACATGTGATGGAAACCAATTTCCAATTTGAGGTTTTTGAAAACACAACTTCTCTTTTTTACCAGTAATGTTTTTTTTTGTCGTTGTTTACTAAACAACCTCTGAGAGAAACCCAGTAAGGTGTTGTATGCTGATCCTCTTAACAGCATATTTTGACGAAACCCCCATTTTTGAATAAAAACCCCATCATTGAATAAATACTACTACTGTTGGAAATTGCCAACAGGTGGGATTCTTTCCGCAATAATAATCCCCAAATAAAACGACCGATGCTATGGATTTACTGGTAGGGGGATTATTATTTTCCTATAAACATAAGTAATCAATTTTATATTATTATGAAAGTTATAAATAAATGTGATATTAGCTTTAAGTTCACTATGCTTACGTAACCTGCAAGTTTTTGGCTTTAAGAAACTTACGTTTAGTCCCGCTAATATTTGGAGTCCAGTCTGTATGTCTAAGTCTACACGGAGAAAAACAAATATACTATAAAGCATATATTTTATGCTAAAACCATATTCGATCTATCCAGTCATTGAAATGATTAAACCAGGTTTATACATTGATAAGGATATATCAAATATATGCATTCCAATGCATTAATCAAATTTATTCATTTCAATGCATATTTTAAACTTATGCATTGCAATGCATATTTTTATGCATATATGCATTCCAATGCATAAATCAAATGTATGCATTGCAATGCATATTTATATAAATATATGCATTCAAATTCATAAATTTAATACATATATAAATTCATAAATTCATAATAAAATAACATCCCACCACTAATGCCACCTAAATGGTATAGTGTCTCTAATAAATAATAATATTGATAATAATAAAAAATCGAAAAATTTTCACTTCACCCACAATTCGACAAATATTTGTCACTAGGGGCTAACTGACAAACGAAAACAATGGCTTCTTCCGTAAATTTCTCGTGACACAATGGTTATCCATGTAAACCTCTAGTTCTATTAGATAGGTGAACACTTCCTCTTCGAAATGACCGTGGTGGATTGATTAGGCGAGTTTTCAATGACAAGCAATTTACGGAAGCAGCCATTGTTTACATTTGTCAATTAGGCCCTAATGAAAAATCTTTGTCGAATTGTGGACGACCCGGACACTTTTTGATGCACTTCGGAAGTTAAAACAAAGGAGTTTTTCCCCAAGAAGCTGATGCTCACCCGATCCAGTTTGGAACAGGATCAAAAACTAATTTTCTATTAAATTTGCGCAAGTCGTCCAAGCTTCTAAAGTATATAACACCGGTAACGTAATATGCACGGAAAAAAATAATCATCTAAAATGTATTGCAATGCATAAAACATATTGATTCAATGCATACTTTTTATGCATTACAGTGATTTAAAAGGAATAAAGCGTAGAATGGAATATATAATATGCTTTTCAGCATTTTCAATATTCTCCGTGTACACTTAATCTAAATGACTCCGTTATATGAACAAACTAAGTGGTAAATAACTAGATGGACTACCCTTTCACATGCAAATACCTAATACTAGCTTGATTACAGTACTTAAAGTTCAGTACGGATCGCTCAACAAAGCGACTCCAATACACCAATCAAACCCGAAGCCACATTACATACACGGAGAACACTGTAAATTGATTGAAAAATCGATTTTTTTTTATTGGCTTAAAAAATAGTTTAAACCCTCTAGAATAAGAAAAAAAAGGTCCTGTGCGAAAAAAAATTCGTTGTCCTTAGGAAATGAAGGTCGAAATGCAAATAAAAAAAAAAAAAAAACTTTAAACGCGTTTTTCTCGAATCATCGTTTTTCAAAATGGCACGCAGCATAACTCGAACAATTTTCATTTTTTTTACTTGAAATTTTAACCAGATGTGAACATTTACATTATCTTGAGAATGTCGATCGGAATTTTCAAGAACTTTATTTATTGATACGGTGAGGGATACGACCGTCGGTTGGCTTTAGACGTTCGGGTCATAGAGGTGCGCATGCGGGATCTCGCCAACAACTACTAATTATATTTTGTTATAGTAGGTTTGCTTCAAAATACTGCTTAACAAAAGCCCTACGCCTTAGACTTAAATAATTCTGAATTCTAATAATTCAATTTCATAAATATTAAAACCCCAAAACTCATAACTACAACAATAGTGACAGTGAAAAGTAGAGCCTGTTAAGTTGAAACATAAGATATGAAACACTTTTCTATGCACGTATTTTATTTTAATTATTCAAGAAGGTTCAACAACAATGAGTTTTTTCTAACGGCACCTTTTAGAATTCACGATATTATTTTCTCTCGTACGAACAATTTAGTTGAGTATAGACTCCCCAGATTGATTAAAAGTTTCGAAGCTCACGAATGTCGATAAGCAAAGTATGGAGATAGAAGTTTATTCATTAACAATAATTAACGTACTAATGGGAAAAAATCATCATGTGAAATTTTTCTTTCGAAACTCTCGCCTTCTTGTGCGCGCGCCCACTTTTGCTGGAGAGTCGGCCTTCTCATTGCCTGAAATTGAACAACGTAATTTTACATGATCTTCCGACCAACACACACATCTGCTCCCTTATTTTTGAAAGAAAGTAAGATGAGTGCCTAACTGTTTTCATCGACCAGAGGGCCTCAATAGAACTGAGACCATCCGAGAAGATGAAATAATGGTCTATGAGCATGTCGGTAATAATCTCCAATGAGAAATTGATTGCTGCCAGCTCAGCAACATATACGGAACAAGGTTCCTGAAGTTTCCGGAAGGCAGATGAGTATTCATTGTAAACACCGAAACCAGTGGATCCATCAATGCGGGACCCATCAGTAAAAACTCTTTTATTGCAATTGACATGTTGGCACTTTTCAATAAAAATATGGGGAATTAAAATAGGTTGAAGTTAATCTGGAGCTCCTTGAATAGCCTGCTTCATGGAGAGATCATAATCAATGGAGGAACAGTGATGAGTCAAGCGTACACTAGGAGAATAATAGCAACGAAGACTAATATATAAACTAATTTATGATGCTAACTAAAAACTGATAAAAATTCAGAAGGAACTAACTTGCGATTACCGGCAGTTCAGATATTTTGTGTCTTTTTTGTTTATTTAATAGGTAATCGACAATATTGTAGGACATCTGGAGAAGATGATCAAAAACATGCCGTTTGCTGAGTCAATTGACTCGTTATCGCGTTTAGATAAGGCAAATTGGCAGGAGTTTATAGACCATTATTCAGATGCTCTAAATATAAAATAACAAAACCAGCCAGCATAAGCAACTGTCGTTCGAAATTTTTGCGCCATAAAAAGTTAAATATAACTTGGGAAACCTTGCGAGCGGAATTTAAAGTTGATATTACACCAAATTTAACTATTGGTTGCTCCAGGTGTTAACTTCCATTCCCATAAGCTCAGCTGGATGCGAGTGCAGATTCTCAGCCATGAGACGCACAAAAACATGATTGAGAAGTATCATGACGCTGAACCGATTTTCAAATCTGGCTAATTTAAGCATTGGGAACGGAGTTGTGAAGGAATCGGTATCGACCGACACAATTTTAAAGACTTTAAACGCGTTATCCAAACCAATCTAAATTCTGATATAAATTTATAATGTTCGTTGACTTAATGTTGTTCTTTGAATTTCTAAGATTTTTAGTTCAAACTTGACTCTTTATAGATTCAGGTCTATTCTCCGCCTCGGATGAGTTGAGACTTCACAACAGAATCGAGTAAGGTGACTACAGTATCCTCGTCTGAGTCCATTCTTTATTTGATCCACACGGAATAATATGAGGAATATATTCACCACACTCGATTCTTTTAAGGTATCTCGACTCACCGAGGCGCAGAATAGACCTAATAATTCGATTAAACCTGTTTTAATTTATCAATTAAAATAACCTGTCCCCAACAATTACGCTACTTTCGTCGCTTTTTCCAATATTCCTATAAACGAAAAAAAATCCTTCGGACAGGCCCGCTCCAGGCCCCCTCCAGACTAATTGTCTAGTTCCGCCAATGATCGTCGCGATTTGGAGTCACCACTTTCTTAACCACTTGTAAGTCGACAGTCCAGCCATTTTTTAGGTTTATCCACGGTTGAAGGCGCCACTCCCAGCTTCTTTGCGACATCTCGGACGGAGAGGTTGGGATTCCGCTCGATACTGCGGGCAACTCTTTTTGTCGTCGCTGTGGCCTCCGGATTCCGATTTCTCCCCAATCCAGCTTTCCTGCTTTTTACACATCTTCAAAACGACGGGTGTGCAAAAATGTTTAATGCACGATGAAAAGAAATGCGCCAAGTTTAAGTCGACCACATTT
>JASCZW010016564.1:0-18484 GCA_034211315.2 Aedes japonicus | reverse complement strand
ACCAGCGGAGTTCCTCCTCATCTAAGATGATTCGAGATGGTTATCATCGAGGTCGAACTCCGTG
Organism: Aedes japonicus; assembly: GCA_034211315.2. Taxonomy (NCBI): domain Eukaryota; kingdom Metazoa; phylum Arthropoda; class Insecta; order Diptera; family Culicidae; genus Aedes; species Aedes japonicus. Next base: position 18,420 of record JASCZW010016564.1, on the reverse strand, counting down.
AGTGAATAAGTAGGAACAACGAAAGGCTGTTATGTCGAGAGCGGTGACCAGAGGTTCGGTGACGATATTCTCCTGCTCAAGGATCGTACATGGCATATGACCTGGGGATTGAGCGACAGCATGAAGTGCACCGATTCGTGTCTCACTTCAAGGCATGGTGACAGCGATATTCTGACGGCAGAACATTGAGAAGCATACTTCGAGATGAGGGCTGCTCGAGATGCCGACGTTGCTGGCGAGAAGTTGAGCAAGAGCATGCAGGTAGGCCATGGTTCTCCGAAGTCCTGACTACCTTCGTCACGACATTGAGTACTGATCAAAACGACGAGCTTATATTGATTCGTCAGTCTGCTGCGGTGAGGACGGCACACCGTGTTGCACGTTGTTACTGATGGAGGTCCGTCAGAAGATCATGCTCACGGGCAAACAGGCCGTCAAGAGTTCGAGAAGAAGATTGATATTCGTTCGTTTCGTGAGCTTCGACGAGAGCCACGATGGTGGGCCGCAGCAGTCGGAAGGAATTGACTTTACGATAACCATGCTTCCGGAGGCGAGGCATCGTTAACTCAAGGAGTTTACGTTATAACGAGTTCGAATGAAATTATTCGCGAAGAGTTACGTCGATCATACAGCGACGGCCATTTTGTCATCGGATGCCGAATGTCGAGGTGACAAGAAGGTGAATTGCGGAGCGACAGTTTCCGGGCTGAACTGCCTGAAGGTTACCAGAGGCGTTGGCCGCGAAACATCACTGTCAGCATATGGAGCTGCGCTAGATATCATGATAACATGGCACACTGCGACTCAGACTACATCATGTTGGTCGGCATCAGATGAAACAGGTAAGCTAACTCACCTTCCATTTCGAAAAAACTGACCTAAAATGACTGTTGTATGTGATCCATACCGATGTGTGGACGCACTGACGCCTGTGGATGTCACAGGCTTCGCCATGACGACTTACTGGTTCATCGTCGTGTACTTCTAACGAGTTGTGTCTGAAGTTCTCTGCGGATCCAATATTTACGTCAAGTTCATCCAGAATTTATAGACTCGAAGATCATTTCAAACCTGATCTGTCGGTATAGCCATTGAATCAAAATCCACACACAGGTAGTAAACAGTTAATATCAAAACTGTTATACACATCATACATACAAACATAACTATATTTGTAAAGACAACGAGCTGTCTGTCAGAGGTAGCTTGTTTTGTTAGAATGAATGAAGGAGCGAAAATGATCAGTTGAAAATGTCACGAGTTGATTATTCATTCGAGGCAGAATGGTTATCAAGAACAGTACAAAACTAGGACGAGAACGATATGACTGAACAAGAAGGAAAGTAAACAAGAAAAGGAAAGAAACAACGAAGACTGGGTAAGAATGTTACAGCTCATTTCATTACATACATAAAACCATAACTATATATTGCACCAGAACAAAACGAATTTGTCTTCATATCCATCTGATACAGACCAGACTACGTGTAATAAATGGGTCGTTGGAACCGCAATAGAAGACATCAGCGCTAAAGTGTCTGCACCTATAGATGTTGTTACACGTCAAAATAGGTGGTAGACAAACTTTCCATAAAGTTGACTGTCGGTCAAAAGGAGAGGTGAATTGTACACACACACACACAATAATATCATACATTAATTACATTACACATTACATATACATTAATTACATTACACATTACATATTACATTGGTTGAATATTACATTACACATATTACACATACACATATTACATTACATAGTTGTTACACATTGAATACTGGTTCGGGAATACAAACTTGTCCAGAATCATTGGCGTAGCTAGTGCGCATGCAAACTTGGGGTATATTCCAGACGATAGTAAGGTTGGTCCAAAACAAAAATATGGTTGATTGAATTATATGATTACAATATCTAGAATCCAGCGGCACTAAATACGTGCCTGTGCATGACGTGCCTGAGGTCTAGACTGTGTCATTCATGGTTTCGAAATATTAATTGAACAATTATATCAAGATGCTTTATTAAACAGGCCACCCTCTGAGGTTGCAGTGCCTGTATCTACCAATTGATCTTCGAGATTACTGAGATATGTTAAAGATGGCTCCTCGTTAAAGAGAAACCGAGGTTCGAGCTTGATCGGTGCACACATTAAACAGAACTCTGCCATGGAAGAGAACACAAGTGAATCCCTTGTTATACTGTATTTCTGATTTCAGATCATGCATGAATTTTATTGATATCAGAAATTTACTTGCACTTGTTCTTCCAGATGGATGACTTCATAATTCGTGAATAATTGCAGTTTCAGAATCATGAATTGAAGGAAGTTCACAGAGAACTCTGAGAATATCATACCCGGTACATCACAGAGAAGTCTACAGAGAACTTCGATAAAATTTCTAGAGAGATTACGGACGGCAGAAAAGTTTGTTGATATCCCAGGTGTTCTTCATATATCTCAGAGCTTTACAGAGAATATCACGGAAGTTCTTCGATATCAGAGTCTCAGAGCACTACAGCAGCTGAAGAGAACCACAGGAAACCCGCAAGAACTTGAAGGAAATTTTTCAGCGACAAAGCGAAATTCTGCAGAACATCCTCAATATTTTCTGCAGAATTTCGCTTTGTCCTTTGAAGAATTTCCTTCAAGTTCTTGCGAAATTTCCCTGTAGTTCTCTTCAATACTTCCTTAAAGTTCTCTGTAGGACTTTCCTGGAGCTATCTGAAGAACTTCCGTGATGTTCTCTGTAAAACTTCCCTGAAGTTCTCTGAAGAACTACCCTGGAGTTATCTAAATAACTTTTCTGCAAAACTTCCATGAAAATCTCTGCAAAATTTTATCCAGAAGTTCTCTGTAGAATTTCTCTGAAGTGGTCTGCAGAATTTTGCTGATAATCTTTGAAGAATTTTCCTCAAGTTCTCTGTGAAACTTCCTTCAATTTATAGTTCACAAGCAGATTATTCTGAATTATAAAGTCGACCGTCTGGAAGAACAGGATTACTAAAATAAATTTCCTGATATCAATAAATTCATACATGATCTAGAAATCAAAATACAGATATAACAAAAAGTTCCCATGAACACTAGCACCACGTAGCGAAAGAGTTCTGAACTAATGTGTACACCATTCCAAAAGCTCTGAACCCTCGAGTTTCTCTTTTGAAGAGGCCATCTTGCTATATCTCAATAATCTCGAGATCCAGGTTATACAGTAAGATTACAAACACACAAGCGCCAGAGAGATAATTCTGACCTGTTTAATAAAGCATCTTGATGCTTATAATTGTTCAATTAACTCTTCGGAAAACCGTAAATTCAAACACGGTCTAGATCTCAAACACACGTCATACACAAAGTACACATGTACGCTAGTGCCACGTAGCGAACAAGTTCTGAACTATTGTAATCGCCATCTGAAAGGCCTCAATCAACCATAATTTTTTGTTTTGAAGACGCCAACTTGCTATATGTCATGGATCTAGATATTCAGGATATATACTAAGTTTACATGCACACTAGCGCCGCGTAGTGATAATTCTGAAGTTTTAAGTTTAGTATTCTAGTGTGTGTGTGTGTGTGTGTGTGTGTGTGTGTGTGTGTGTGTGTGTGTGTGTGTGTGTGTGTGTGTGTGTGTGTGTGTGTGTGTGTGTGTGTGTGTGTGTGTGTGTGTGTGTGTGTGTGTGTGTGTGTGTGTGTGTACAATTCACCTCTCACTGACCGACAGTGCTTTTATGGAAGAAATTTGTCTGCACCTATTTTTGACATTATGCTATCTATAGGTGCAAACACTTTTAGCGCTGGTGATAAAAGGTAATAGCTCTATTGCAGTTCCAACGACCCATTTTGAGAATGCCTGTTTCTACACGTACATTCTGAGGTCGCAGTATCAAATGGATATATGAGAACAAAATTCAGTTTTTTTATTCTGGTGCGTATATAGTTATGGTTTTATGTATATATTAAGTAAAACTGTAACATTCTTACCAATCTTCGTTGTTTCTTTCCTTTTCTGTTTACTTTCCTTCTTGTTCAAGTCCTTATCGTTCTCGTCCTGGTTTTGTATGTTCTTGATAACCATTCTGCCTCCGGATGAATGAGGATTCCTCCAGCTTCGTGACTTTGTTTCTTGATCGACACCGTCACTTCTATTCGTTCTAGCAATAAAAATAAGCTGCTCTGTTGGACATGGGTTTATGTGGGCGGTCTTTAAAAATATAGTTATGTTTGTATGTATGATGTGTATGTAGTTTTGGAAATGTTAACTGATTTACCTACCCACACTGTTGTTATTAGTTTTGATTTGTGGGGAACATACCGAGTTAGATCCGGAACGAATGATCTTCGAAGTCCTGCCAAATTCTGGATGAACTTGACGTACTCTTGGATCCGTAGAGGAACTTCAGATTTCTTCGTTAAGAAGTACACGACGGTGAACCGAGTGAAGTCGTCAATCATGGCGAGAAAATACCGACATCCACCAGGCGTCACAGTTCGCATAGGTCCACACACACACATCGGTATGGATCACATACAACGGTTTTTTGGATTTTAGGTCGGATTTTTTCGGAAATGGAAGATGAGTTAGCTTACCTTCGAGACAGCATTCACAGACGACGCGAAAGCCACAATCTTCCATCTTGATGCCAGTTAGCATGTTCTTGGTCACGAATTCACGGACGGCTTCATGATCGCGATGTCCTAGCACACGATGCCACATATGCTGACAGTTGGAAGTATGTTTCGCGGCCAGCGCTTCCTGGGTAACCTTCAGGCAGTTCAGCCCCCCGGAAACTGTCGCTCCCGCAATTACCTTCTTGTCCTTCAGTATTCGGCATCCGTTGATATAAAAAATAACCGTCGCTGTGTTCGACGCTAGCTTCTTCACGGAAACCAGGTTCGATTCGAATTTCGGTACCAACAGTACTTCCTTGAGAGTTGCTTTTGATGCCTCACCCTCCGGAGAAAGCATGGTTATCGGCAAGAACCAATTCCTTCCGACTTTGCTGCAGTACCATCGGCAAAGCTCTCATCAAGCTCCACGAAATTCGACTGGTCCCACGTCACGAACGAATACTCCTAGTCTTGCTTCTTCCGGGCTTCTTGACGAGCTGTTTACACCCGTGGCTTCTCACGCTGGTCTTCTGACAATTTCCATCCGTACAACAACGTACAACAACGATTCGACACGTCCTCTACCACCTTGGATTTGACCAGATCCAGCGTAAGCTCATCGTTTGATCGGCTTTCCAATGTCGTGACGAGGGTGGAAAACGAATCCGGGAGACTTCGGAGAACCATAGCTACCTGCATGCTCTTGCTCAACTTCTCGCCAGCCAACGTCAGCATCTCGAACAGCCCTTTCATCTCGAAAATGTGCTGCTCAATGTTCTCACCGTCGGAATATCGCTTGTCGCAGATGCGCTTGAGAAGTGAGACCTTTGAAATCAGTGTGCACTTCTCATACTGTCCTTTCAGCTTGTCCCAGGTCGCCTTCGCCGTGTTGCAGTCCTTGAGCAGGAGGCCTATCGTCACCCGAGCCTTCTGGTCACCGCTTCTCGACGCCGTCCTGGCAGCTTCATTTGAATTTTCTGCAGTACTCACAGGTTCGGTATCGGTGATGTACATCTTCAGATCATCTTAGATGAGGAGGAACTCCACTTTGGTCTTCCAAACGCAGTAATGCGTTCAGTTTCTGGATGCCCAATCGGTCCATCGTAAAATTTCTTTTCCGCTGGTTATTTATCCGTTACTATGGCAACTTGCACTATAACAACGGCCCTATAACCTCTTAAAGGGGGAAAGAAAACCCGACTGTTTTGATTGAGAACATAAGGTAAACTCTTTGAATGGTTCTCAAAGTAGATTAAAATTTTAATTTTTGTTGCCCATTTGTGTAGAAAAATGTAAATCACATGAGGTCAAAATACGATATTCGGTGGTTTTGGGACCCAAACTAACGGAAACTGGCATAGAGCTCTGGAACTAAGAATCTCTGTCGACCAATGTTATTGTTCTGTTCTGTAAGCCTTAATGGTTTGAGCAATTTCGAATATATGAGCAATTCCATTTGATTTATCTAACACGCTGAGTGAAAGTTTTTGCGTCCTGTTTATCATGTCTTGGAAGGCAGCCCTCTTGAGTTTATGCAAGTTGTTTCAAGAACTTGGAGTCGCATATTTAATGTCCGTTGCTTTCTTGAAGCTTTCCAAAGTCAAATGATAACCTTTCCGCATCCCACTCAGTATTCTGAGCGTATCTTATTCTTGTGACATAAGTAAGTCTTGGAAGTGATTGAGTGCATATTTTACTGAGGATTTTCAACTAAGAATCACTTTTCCAACATATTCGGAAGTAATTGTTAATCTTATTGAGCTTCAGGTTCATGAAAGAACGCAAATGAACAAATCCTACTCGAAGCTCTTATTGCTGATAGGGTCAACTCAACAAGTGACAATTATACAAAGTTCCATGCAAAGCCAAGAAGCTAAGGAAGGATCTAGTCGTTGCTTGTCATGGAACCACTCATATCCCAAAAGCATACGCTACGAAAATCCCTCATTTGCTGGCGGTAGCATTCCAATTCAAACGATATCCCGAAAACCGACAACAAACCCAAATCGATGTGAACAAATCAATAACCGGCATTCATCCGATTCGGCATATTCCATTTCAAATAACCATTAAACAACTTTTCGCTTTTTCACTTCCTAAAAGCCTCTTTCCTCTGTAGTCACTCAGCCAGCCAGTAGTGCCGATGATGCCATTCGACAGGTTTCTATATAGCACCCGTTAGTAGTGCAGTGATTCAACCTTTCAACATCTTTTCTGCTTCTCCCGTTCTCCTTCCCCCACCACCTGCCGTTTGACGACGTAGGATTCGACTGATCCTTTCCATTCTGCATTCTATAAACACATGTGATTTTGATATTTTCTTTAAGCATTGAATCAACAAGAATAGCATTCCCCGCCCCCGCATTCTGGCTCCTCTCCAGTAGCAAATTTTAGCAACAGTCTTTCCAAACAACCTCATTCGATTGCATAGAAAACAGAAAAAAACGTAGCATGACAACCGACTCTTCTGGGGCTTCGATTCAAGACATGAGAGGGAGTTTCCCCAGGAAGCAAACATGTCAGCAAATAAAATAAAATATCAAAGACACGACGAAAGTTTGGTGAATAAAATGTGAAATATACGAGAGGATCGATTTTCGTGCAAACATATACACAGTAGGAACGTATGAGTCGGGGCGAAAATAAAATTATACGACCTTTTGATGTATGTTTGCGGAGGGACTTTTAAGCTGGTGGTGTGTCGCCAACTCACGCCACGCTTCGGTGCAACCGGAAGCGGAAAACGGGAAGGGGGTCGGCATACAGACGTTTTGAAAATGACATCAACGAACGAAAGAGTCCAATCCATTTTGCTGAATTGTGTTGACTGTCAGGTTCAAGTGTACGGAAAATTGTCGCCCCTAATGAAAATTGATTATGTGAGCTTTTTTTTTTTTCTTTCTTCACTTCACAGCTACGACACGCGGGTGAAAAGCAACGAAGCACCGTCGCACTGGAGAGATGGCGCCATCCTGGAAAATCGTGCCAACTTCAAACCCCAGCGGGACAAGAGTCGGGCAGAGCTGGTCATCAGTCCAGTTCTGGTAAGTTTTCAAATTCGGATGTATATTAACCTCAAACTCCCCTAGCAGGGTGGGTAGAGATCGTATTGTAGAGTAAGACCTTGCTGGATATTGCTGGGTTCGATTCCTGGTCTGAGAACTGTCCGGTTTGATTTTTTATTCGGAATTCCTTCAAATTTCAAGTGGGCCGAATATTTCCGAACATAAATGAGCCTAAAATACGTTTTTTTTTTTATTCAAAATTGACTTTATTGATCTGTATAATTTCCATCAAGAGCAAAGGCGGAAAAAAGTAGAAAAATCAACTTTCTCATTTTACAATAAATATGTTTTACTAATTTTGTACACTACTTGAAATTCCTTTATCAAAAATTTTATGAAGATTAGATGGAAATTGTGCTCTCTACTATTTTCTAAAGTATGGGTCCTACATGGTCATGGAGTTTTACTTCCATATAAAATGATTAGAGAATCGGAAAACAACTTCAACTAAGTTTTCAAATGTGGGCATACATGCTTACATACAACAAGATAGGCTTATTATGAAAAATTTTTTATCAGCTTTTTGAAAATCTGGGATTCATCTTTCGCAAACTTGCGCAAAAACAGTTCTGCAAGGCCAGAGTCTTAGAATGTCTGGGAAACCCTTGACATTGGTAAATAAATAAATCTCATACAAGATTTCCACGGTCTTACCCTTTCTTACAAGAAAGTGTATATGTATATTTAAATCTTGGAAAACCGACTTTTGATCCAAAGCCTGGAGGAACGAGTGTTATATACTACGAACTCAGCTCGATGCACTGAATGGCTGTGTGTGTATGTGTGTAGATAATGTATGTGTGTAACGATACTTCTAACTCAGTTACCCATGCAACTACAGAACCGATTTGAATGAAACAACCGCCAAATGAAAGGTACTGCAGTGCCATATTTTGCTTTTGAATTGTTGGAATCGGTTCACAAGTTTTGGAAATTCCCCCGGGGAAGCGGCCAATTAAGGCCTAAAATCAAAATCCATAAGGTTCAGATTCAAATTCAGATCTGGATCAAAGCCCATCATGTGACACATCAAATAACATGTGAACTCGAAAATAAGTTCAATGGTGATGACATCAAGTTTCCAGGACCATTATGACCACATCCGGGTTCTTATTCCTAGCTCTTCGAGGAAAGTGTTAAAGGGGTCAGATATCACGGTAGGTGGATAAATTAATGTGTTCATCTTCTTTAACTCGCGAGCGGAAGGACCGATCGGCGTGAAATTTTGTATGCAGAGATGATTGGGGCCGGAAAATAATCTTATGATAGTTTGAGACCCCTCCCTTTACTGGAAAGGGGGGCTCCCATACAAATAAAACACAAATTTTTACTCAACTCGAGAACTAATCAAGCAAAAGAAACCAATTTAGCATGTGTGAGTTTCTGAAGGCATAAAAGGTTTTTATGGTAGCTTAAAAACCCTCCCCGTCATAAAAGGGGGGGCCCCTAAAACTAAAACACAATGTTCTGCATAACTCGGGAACTAATCAAGCAAACGGAACGAAATTTAGCATGTGGTGGTTTTTAAGACAATATTTCTATGTTGGTTTGAGACCCCTTCCCTTTTAAAGGGGAGGGGGGCTCCATACAAATGAAATACACTATTCTGCATGACTCGAGAACTAATCAAGCAAATGGAACCAAATTTAGTATGTGGTGGCTTTTAAAGACACAAAATTGTTCTATGTTGATTTGAGACCCCTCCTCTTTCTGACAGGGGGGGAACCTATTCAAATGAAATCCAAATCCAAATGCAAATCCTTGCATAACTCGAGAACTAATAAGAGAAATGGAACCAAATTTCGCATGTGGAAGTTTTTGAAGGAGGGAAATGTTTCTATGGTGATTTGAGACTCTTCCGTCATATGAGGAAGAAGAGGGGAGGGGGTGCTCTCAAACAAATGGACCCCAAATTTCTGCATAACTCGAGAAATAATCAAGCAAATGGAACCAAATTTGGAATGGACGAGTTTTTTAAGGCATGAAATGTTTTTGTGGTGGTTCAAAGCTCCTCCTCCCTCTAAAAAAGGGGGCTCTCATACAAATGAAACAAATTTCGACCAAACAAGAGAACTATACCTACTGCTTTGCAAATTTGTATTCAGTGGTTTTTGGGTCCGGGAAAGGATCTTATTATAGTTCGACACCCCTCCCGCCTTTAGAAAGGGGGGTTCCCATGCAAATGAAAAACTATTTTCTGCATAACTCAAGAACTAATCAAACAAATGGAACCAAATATGGCATGTGGAGGTTTTGTAGGCAAGAAATGATTCTACGGTGGTTTGAGACCCCAAGCAAGAGAAACCAAATTAAGCATGTGTGAGGTTTTAAAGGCAAGAAATGTTTCTATGATGGTTTCAGATTCCTCTTCGCCCTGAAAAAGGGGAGCTCATATACAAATGAAATACATTATTCTGTATAGCTCGAGAACTAATCAAGCATTGAACCAAATCTGGCATGTGGAGGTTTTGGTAGATGGATACTGTTTCAATGCTTATTTGAGACCCCTCCCTTTTCTGAAGGGGTGGGGGTCCCATACAAATGAAACACAAATTTATGCCTAACTCGCGAACTAATCAAGAAAACGGAACCAAATTTGGCATATGGAGGTTTTTGAAGGAAAGAAATGTTTTTATGGTCATTGAGACTCTTCCGCCTTCTGAAGGGGGGAGGGCCTCTCAAACACATGAAACACAAATTTATGCATAACTCGAGAACTAATAAAGCAAATGGAATCAAATTTGGCATGTGGATTTTTTTGAAGGTCAGACATATTTCTATGGTGGTTTGAGACCCCTTTGCCCTCTGAAAGGGGGGGGGGGGCTCTCATACAAATGAAACACAATTTTCTGCATAACTCGAGAACTATTCAAGTAAATGAAACCACATTTGGCATGTGGGGGTTATTGGAAACAGGATTTTTATTTATATTAAAATGGATTTCTGCCTAACTGTCTGTCTGACCGATCGGAGTGAAAATATGTATGCAGGTATTTATGGGGCTGGGGAAGGTTCTTATGATTGTTTGAGACCGCTTCCCCCTTCCGGCTCGCATACAAATGAAACACAAATTTCTGCATAGCTTGAGAACTAATCAAGCAAATGGAATCAAAAATGGTATGCGGGTTTTTTTGAATGCAAGAAATGTTTCTATGGTGAATTCAAACACAAATTTCAACCAATCCTGAGAATTATCCAGGTAACTAAGCCACAGACTGTGTATTGTCTGGGTAAGAAGAATGTTCTGATAGAAGTTTGAACTCCTTATTACTCAAAAAAAAAAACTCATTAAAAAAAAGCGTCAGTTCTATGTTATGTTCATTCATTTAGTTGCAGGCGTAGCAACGCTTGCACCGGAATCAGCTAGTATCAAATAAATTTACATGTAATGTTTGAACGAATTCACTACAGTAACCAATTGGTGATTTCGATTGGTTACTACATCCATGGTCCTCCGGATCAGCCGGAATATGCGGAATATTTGAAGATTTTTACCATACATTTTTACAAAGGAAAAACATAGATTGCTAAGAAAACCGATTGCTAATGCAATGCCCGGAATCCTTAAAAAAAAACGATACTCCATCCTGGCTACTTGAAAAAATACACTGCCACTCCGCATTTTCAAATTGATAAATTTCAGTTAATGTTGTCATTTCATAAAAATCATTAAAAGTTCTAACAACTCACGGTAATCAACTCTCGGCCCATTCGTGTTCGAGATACGTTCGTATAAAAACAGGCGTGACCCAGGTCTAGCCAAATTAGCATATTCCGCTTAAATCGTTATCCTAAACCACGACGGTTGATGACCATATGGTTCATCCAACTGATATTCAAGTCCATAAAGTGAAGTTCGTCCTAAATAAGACAAACTGATAGTGTAATTATAATGAAATTAATAGTGCAAATATCACGCGTTGCTGCTTCAGTTAGTGTTATTACAAATGCAAACGTTGCTGTTGTTAAACAAAGTTAAAGTGAATATCAAATAGTGCACATCAGCACCGGACAAATATCCGGCAGCTCATCTGCCCCCCATGGGGTACCATCAGCCGACGTAATAAACCTGATTGCATGCTTGATCCAAACGATTTGGGTCATGTAATAGTCTTAGTGTTGCGTCGAAAACCAAATGAAACCGCTTCTAACAATCAAAGGGAAACCATGCCTAACAATGCTAGAAAACGAGATGCTGCATTACCGGATCCTTTCATAGTCGGAACCTCGATTGAGTTTGTAAATTGGCGTCGCAGAAGCTAGGAAAATAAATGCAGTCCGCGAAGGCCGTGGATCGCGTTATCTTCTTCGCACAAGCTCCAAAAACACCGTCGAAAAGCTCATCAAAATGACAAAGCTAACAGAAGGAAACTTTGATTGAGATTGCCCCGCACCCAACTCTCAACACAGTACAAGGTGTAGTATACGATCCAGATATCATCAACAAAGACGAAAAAGACATACAGCAGCACTTAGCCTTGCAAGGCGTGCACGCAGTGCGCAGAATCAAAAAACGAATTGATGGAACCCTTCGGAATACCTCTCTGGTAGTATCGTCGTTTCATGGAACTATCGTTCCTGACTGCGTCTACTATGGCGTACTACGTATTCAAGTTCGAGTAAATTACCCTACGCATATGATGTGTTTTAACTGCGGCTTTTACGGACACTCAAGAAAATTCTGCCAACAAACCGAAATCTGCCTGCGTTGTTCTGTATCACATAATGTACCCGAGGGAAATCCATGTACCAATCCCCCTCAGTGCTTCCACTGTAAATCTGTACATAAAATGACATCACGTGAATGTCCAAAATACAAAGAAGATGATCAAATTGTTGAAATAAAGGTCGATCACCGTATATCTTTCGCTGATGCACGGCGTATTCACACCGAAGCAAACAAAAACAAAACATATAGTGGAGTTGTTCATGAGAAAATACAAAAGGAACAGGCTGCCAAAGACCAGTTAATATCCACACTTCAAAAACAAGTAGCCACTCTAGTGCAGTAGCTAGCTGCCATTAAAAAGTTGTAGAAATCAAAGCCCCCCCCCAGCCAACCGCACAGCCATTAGTGAAACTCCAACCTGTCAACAAACGTCTACATCGCAAAAAGTGCCATCAACTCCTAAGAACCTGCCAGCATTATTGCCAAACTCCAATGACAGAAAGTCTCGTAAAGACAAACACTTTCTCTCTCCACCATCCCATAATCGCCAAAAAAAAAATAAACCTGAGTATTGTATTCAAACCCGTAGTAGAAGTGGAAAGCAGCATATTGAGATATCGCCCACTGTAACTAAAAATCGGGGTAAACGAACTTCGACGCAACCTGACACAAGCAACACTTCCACTGACAACGAAACAAACAATGGACTCAAAACTGTCTAGGAAAAAAACTCTTGATCACCGATGAAAACAACCCCGCTACGAACGACGACAAAATGCTGAAGAACGGCATTCACTACCACGCCAGATCATCTCTGAAATCAGCTACCAAATTGACTTCGATTCCGGACAACGATTGGATACTACGCTAACGACACAAGAGCACGAGAGTTTGCATAGTGGGGAGATCCAAAACGCCTCCCATCAACACGTTAATCAACAAACTTCCTACTCGGTTTTCATATCACCAAAGTATCCTGCTCTAACTGCTGAAGAATATGACAAAATCAACAACTTCAACATTAAAGCATCAACCAGTGAGATGAACTGTTTAGTACATCACGATTCGCCAAGCGCAAGACCTCCCACGCCGACCCTGACCAGAGATGTCCCGGAGCAATCCGATGAACCTCTGGCGGCTGTCGGCGTGGTCTGTCCGCTACCCCGGGCAAAACTGCCATGGTTGAACTCTGCCGAATTGGAAACAAAGCAGAATAACACCACACCACAATCACCCTCACAAGCTTTGACTAACTCCGAACCCAACACCACCGGATCTCACAAAAAAACATCGTCCTTTGCGATTTAGTGGAACATAGGCAGACTCCGATCGAACCTACACGAACTTCAGATTTTGACCAGAAACTATCAACCAGTCATCATATGCCTGCAAAAAACAAATGCAGATAACTCCAAAATAGGATCCAATTTTCTAGGAAATAGTTATGAACTTTTACTGAGCTCATGTTCTGCTCATGGCCGACAAGGTGCAGGAATGGCCATGAAAAAAGGAACCCCTTTTAAAAAAATTGATATCCGCACCAAAATTCAAGCTATTGCTGTAAAACTACATGCCCCAATGAAAATTACAGTCGCCTCAATATACCTTCCACCGAGGGATAAAAATGCGGCTAAGGTGTTAGATGAATTAATAGAGGAGCTTCCAAAACCAATACTTCTACTAGGTGAGCTTAACGCTCATCACATCGCCTGGGAAAGCAGGATGCGAAAATCATCATACGGAGCAAAAAGACGCGGACAACCTATTCTAGAGCTAGTGGTTAAAAACGACATGATTATCCTTAACAGCGGTACCCATACTCGCCTTGACCGTGCAACAGGATCCTCTCAGGCTCTTGGTGTTTCTATTTGTTCAACATCACATGCAGCTGATTTCAATTGGAAAACATTGCTAGATTACTCGAGTAGCGATCATTTTCCTATTTTGATAAATACCAACAACAACATAAATGGGCTAAAAATTCGAACAAAATGGAATTATGAAAAGGTCAACTGGGAACTATATGAGCAGCTAACTTGTAGATCCCTTTGTCCCGGCTCCAATCTGACCGTAGATGAATTCACGAACCTAGTTACCGCTGCGGCTGAATCCAGAATCTCTAAAACCACAGGGAATACAGGACCAAAAGCTATCATCTGGTGGAACCAAGAAGTAAAAGGGCTATAACAAACAGGCACAAACAACTAAGAGCTCTCCGTCGGCTAGGCGACAACAACCCACATAAAAGCACTGCTTTAAAAAAATTTCAGGAAGCTCGATCTTTCTGTCGAAAAACTATACGTGAAGCCAAAGAAAAAAGTTGGGAGAATTTCGTCGAAAGCATCAACCCAACCACTTCAACCAGTCAAATGTGGAACAGCATTAACCGTCTCCAGGGGAAAAGACAATACAATACAATTTCGCTGAATCTCCCATCGGGTCACACCAACTATCCTCAAATGGTTGCTAATGCATTGGCCGATGAATTTCAAATGAAATCATCTGATGCATACTAATCCGAACAATTTCGCAAAAAAACATAAAATGGATAGAGATACAACTTTCAACAATAATCGCCCAAGCACTCATAAGCGTTATAACGCAGATTTAACCATCGAGGAATTAATCGATGTGGAGGATTTTCTATGGGCGCCGATAACATAAGCTATGTCCTATTGCAACGTCTACCTTACTCCGCTAAGGTCTCGCTATTGGAGTAATTCAATCAGATATGGAGTACCGGTAACTTTCCAGAACAGTGGAAAATTGGCACAATAATTCCTATTCCAAAACCAGACTCAGATCGTAGTAAACCCGAAAAGTCCAGGCCAATAACACTACTCAGTTGTCTGGGAAAGCTATTTGAAAGAATAGTTAACCGCCGTCTAATAACCGAACTGGAGACCACAGGTAAATTGGACCCACGTTAATATGCCTTCCGTGCTGGCAAGGGTGTTGACTCACACCTCGCTAAGATGGAATCCCTCATCAGTCTTGGAGAAAATGATCATGTGGAAATTGCTTCCCTTGATATATCAAAAGCCTACGACTCAACATATAGACCCGAACTGCTACGCACATTGGCAGGTTGATGAATACGTTATCCAGTTTCCATACGGATAAGTATTTTCAAGTAGCGGCCAACAACTTTCAAGTATCCGGAAAACAGAAAACGAAGTGCCTCAAGGTTCAATTTTATCGGTAACGCTATTCCTCGTGGCTATGTAAGCCTTTGTGCACAAATTACGTAACGCATGATGGGGAAGAGGGGGGTTGAGCAACCGTTACTTATTGTGACATATGGGGGAGGGGGGTTTTAAAATCGTTACGCAATAAAATAACCAATTTGAAATATGAATGTTAAGTGATAACCTATTGAAAATCAATAAAATTTCCTGTGTGCCAAGCAAGAAGAACCGTGTTCATTTTTTTGCGAAAACCCCACTTTTAATACGTTAAATGAAAGCTTTATATCCATATTTTGAAGAAAACATAATCAAAACTGAGCCAAAGCTTTGTATTAATATTGTTGATCACGTTTGCCATAACTGGAACACTGCACCAATTATCGCCATAGTTTTACATTTTGGTTCCTTTGATGGTCAATCGCATGTAATCCTTATGGGAGTGTCCATAATAGAAACACATTTATGGCCAAATGGTGCAAGAAAGCTGACAGATTGAATTTCAGACCAAATTCTAAAGCTTCGATAAATGGAGACGTACTATTTAAATGTGATCTTCTAAATAAAAGGTATCTTGTGATGATGTGTATCACCAATAGGGGGTTTTAATTTAAAAAAAAACATGGTTTTTTCCAACTGTTTCAAAGATGGGCGTTCTTCCTAACGCAAAAATATTTTTTATGAATCTCAACTATTTTTTTCTCGATTTTTAAACAAGAAAAATCTAATTATTTTTTTTTACAAACCGACATGCAGTTTTTCAAAGTAACATTTATGCAAAGTGACAGCACTCCATTTTCAGTTACAGGAGCTCCCATTATGACATATAGGGTAATGGGATGTAATGTTAGCCTAGCTCCTTGACTCGGCCTATGTACCAAATATGTCATTATTTCGGCGATAATCAACAAAATCATGTTGCTATTAGGATGACCGATTTATTTCAAAGCAATTGAGACATTATTAATCAATTTATAGTTCTACACTTCCACGTAATTTTCGATTTCCTTAACTTTTTAGGCACTATGATTTTACTGATTAAGCTGAACAGATTATCTACACGATCTTCGAGTGATCTAAATTTGCCAAAATTGAACCTATAAACCGAATAATACAGCCAAGATGTACAGAAAATAGTCACCCCTTATAACCTAACAGGTCACGTATGCAAAATAAAAATGATTTAACATGAAAATCATAGACCCAATGTTAGGAACATATTTTTTTCTAGGTTCCCAAACATGGCCTGTTGTTTGAAAAGCGTAGTAAAAATGTTGTTATTAACATTTATCAATACAAATGTTTGAGTTTTGGTTGAATGTTTTTCATATGGCAAATCTCAACACAATCTTAAGTAACAAAATCTATGTAGACTGAATTATAATGTTTTGATTGCCGAATGGCTGCTAAATCATATGTAAAAATCACTTAAGTGTTTCTTAGTAGTTTAGGTATAGTTTGATTTGTGAAAATGTTTGTTGGGTAGCGCGAATACAGCTGGCAACGCCTTGAATCAGAAAATTAGAAAAAAATCGTACGTGGACAACATTTAATATCAAATCTATCTAATGGGATGGACTTGCATCCATGATTAGACCAAATTTGGTACCCATAGACCGACATTAAATCCATATCCCTCGAAAGTTTCTGGCTTTATAAAATAAGTTGTGTAACTTTTCGTGATACAAACTACCAGATGGCTTATTAAACATATCTCAGCAAGTGTATAGCTACTTGAATTTTGCTTCGAGCTTAAATAATTGATTAGTTATACTGAAAAATGTAATCGATTGTTGCATATTAGGCTGAGTCAAGGAACACATACCCTATGTAAATTTTTGTATGCTAGAAATCAATGCTTGGTTCGTTGGTTTAGGTAGTCTGTTTTTTGTAGCATGTTTCATGGTGAAATAGGATGGTGTTGTCTTGCGATCAATATATTTTTAAATTGTTTTTTTTTTCAATAGTTTCGCTTGTCAAAATAAAAAAATTAATTAAATGCCTGCATATTATTGTATTTGCTATCGAACAGTGTAAAGGGTGTCCACGATGAAATTGGATGAACCACACAAAATTGATTCGCAAAATTAGAGTTTTCATCCGATTGCCATCAAATTTTCAGGGATTGAGAAATAACTATTAAACTTTATTTTACATCTTTACTCGTATTTTATTTACAATCCATACGCAAATGCCCGCACCTTGGCCTTAACCCCGGCCATAAGATTCTGCACAACCTGCGAATCAACCGTTTTGTGCATGTAAACCCATACTTTTCTTCAGTTCCTCGACTGTCTTCACTACTCTAGGTCGTTTAAGAAGGTGCTGCTTCATAATCGCCCAGTACTTCTCGATGGGGCGGAGCTCCGGAGTGTTGGGAGGGTTGAACATTTTCGGCACAAAATTGACCTTATTGTCCGCATACCACTTCAGCACGTCCTTGAGTAGGTGGCATGAGGCCAAATCCGGCCAGAAGATTGTTGGGACGTTGTGGGCCTTCAGGAGAGGAAGCAGCCGCTTCGAGGCACTCTTTATGTACACCTGTCCGTTCATCGTGTCCTGGGTCACGAAAGGTGCACTCCGCTTCCCGCACGTGCAGATGGCTTCGCCAAACCAGGAATTTCTTCGCAAATTTGGACATCTTCTGAGTGCGGACATGCTCCGAAACGCTGAACTTATCCTTGGCCGTGAAAAACAGGTCGCTGGGGATCTGTTTGAAGTCGGCCTACTACATATGTTTCGTCGTCCATGATGCAGCATTCAACTTTCGTCAGCATGTTGAGGTACAACTTCCTGGCACGGGTTTTGGCGGACTTGTTCTGCTTCTCGTCGCGATTAGGGGCCTTTTGTACCTTGAACGTTTGAAGCCCAGCCTTAGTTTTGGC
>JASCZW010016563.1:0-18492 GCA_034211315.2 Aedes japonicus | reverse complement strand
CAGGAACAGCACGAACGTCGCGCTGGACGTACTTGTGCCGCCTGGAGCCGATGGCGTATAGCACGAATGTTTTGTGGCGGGTCGAAAAATGGATATCCTGCGCAGCCACTCTCGCTCGATTAAAGCCGCCGCAATCTGAAAATGGATGAAGAGCGTTAAAGAACGCCGAGGTTTTATGGAACCAGAACAAAACCTCGCCACGCGCGTGAAATGCTGTAGAAGCTCTGCGTCACGAACGTCGGGCACTCACATGGCTTGCGGAATAGTGCTAAATCGCCGGGGTTAGGATCATCGTTCGCTCCAGATATCAGTTATCACGCAGGCAATTCCGCCAGCACATACCCTTTTATTGTCCTGCCGGTCGGGATTTAGATACGATTTGCGCCACCGAGGTAACGATCAGTGGCTTTATGTCCAGCCGCTTCTGCCACCGTGCACTACCGCCTGGCACTCCTCCAGCGCCAGACGTTGCGCACCACGCAGGAAATGTTCAACGCATTCACGCACATCAACTCAACCAGCCCGGAGCTATCCAGTACGCAGAAGCCAATCGGTCGGAACTGGTACTGGCGTCGTTGCCGAGCCATCCGCCAGCTTACGCGAAGCTATCCAGCAAACTGGAGATGGTTGGCGTTAACGACCCAATGGGCGGCTCCAGTACCCTCCACTGGGGGTAGTGAGGTTCGATTTCAGTGTTGGTATTTTCGGTTTTCCCACGTGTCGAAGATGCAGCCCTATGCTTGCCACCCGGTTCGACCAACGAATTCAGTATGGCCTCATCTGCTCGGCATCGTTTCACGCCAGGCCCAGCGAGCGGTTGAGCACATCAGATAGCACCACTCCGTGTGGTGTGTCTGTAGGCCAGCACCGGAAATCTTCCGCCGTCGCCGAAGGTAGCTGATTGAATGATTTGTTCGTCAGTAATCGACTTCTGCACCAACAGTCGAGAGCCGTACGTTGGGCAAACGCTCACAAATCTTTATTGACCGTCAAAGAGCGCCACTTCGTCATCGTGGAAAGCAGTTTTGCATATTCAGTCTCAAGGGCGTACTCGGTGTGCCGTCCTGCATCTGCATGTACATCAGGATGCAGAAAAACAGGTACAGCTTCTTAATTTCCTCCAAGTTCGACAACTGCTCGATGGAATTGGAAATGTTAAAGTACTCTTGCGGTGAGTTGATCCTGAGCTGGATGATCCGAGATCTTTGCACTAAGCGTGATAGTACCTCCCTCCAGTACATTGTTGATGATCACGCTTCCGCTCAACGATATCTACGTTTTGATGCAACAGCTGAAGTAAACGATTACAGGCTGTTTTAATTTTGCGTACCATCAAATGAATTTTCTAGATAAAGAGAATTAGTTTACATACAAAACATTCCTATATGCTAGCATGCAAAGCTAAAGCAAAAATCAAACCAGACTTACCCAGAGTTCTCGTGCGCCTTCCTTGCGGGTGTAGAGTTAGGTGATGGCCGGTGATGCAGAGCGTCCCATCGATGGACTCCCGGCAGGACTGTTCTGTACATCTCACGCCAGCTCCAGCTTTGGAGTTCTGATAAGCTCAGCAAACTCCATTTTGTGTTTCTGCTATTGGCTGTCCCTTACTATTCTTTATTACCCCTTCAGTTGCTGCCCGTAACTGCCCTGCACATCTGGATACGAACTAAACTTTCAACCCCCAGAGCTCCACTCCAGCAGCAGCTTCAGCCCTCTCGTCTAGCACATCACACAATCATTCCATCCATGAATTTTACCAGGAAACATTCATCAATACCACAAACACATTGTGAAGCTATATTTCAATACTGCTGATTAATCAATTAATCACTCTTGCGAAGAAAACAACCCCTGTAACAGCTGCTATTCGGAAAGACTGCACTCTGCAATCGTCGATCGTCCGCTTTATTCTGCTACCAGAAATTGTTTTTGACGTTTTCGTGGTTTGTTTAGGCTCTGATTCGTTCCCATCTCTTTTACTCTTACGCAACACAGAAGAGCAAAAATTGACGACAAAGGGATCAAATGACGTTTATATCAATGACTTCTATATATGGTCTAGGGCAACGCAGTACCTGCTTGTATTGGAAGCAAAAATAATAGTAAACACTCTAGCTATTTGTGACAGTCCCAAGAGCTTGGCATTGTACAAGAGATGTCAAGAGGTATGTAATGCTCTAGTCCGAAACATCATCATTAGGATTGGACTCTGCGAAAGGCCTCACTAAGATCGTGAACTAACACTGTATCTTTTTCCTGCCGTATGACATTGCAGACCGTTAGTAAATTTAGAGCATCAAATCTGAAACGATCTCTTCGTCGGTATTCAATCCAATGCAGCATTACCTGCAACTGTTGGAATTGATGCGATTCACGCCATCTGTGCAATGATTTATTTGAAGTTGAATAAGGCAATGATATAATGCTGCTGATAGTATGAGGAGTGATGACGCAACACTGTCGAACTTTCTATTGGCGGGCATAGGTTCAGATGAAAAAAATCGGTTCAAAACGTTTAATACAAATGCAAAATTGTAGAAATAATCATGATACAAATGCCATTTATTCAGCAGAATTTTTAGTGAATTTAACTGAGGTAATTGAATGTTTGCCACACAAACTTTCAAACGCTTATGGCCCAAACGCAATGAAAACGGAAACGGAAAACGGCAGAGCCCGATCTGAGTATGCCTCCTTGTCGGAAAGAAAACAGGCTAGATCCAAGTCGATTCAAATCTGGACATATCGGAAATCATTTGCAGCAGCTATCAAAATGGCCGTTTTCCGTTCCGTTTCCGTTATCATTGTGTTTGGACGGTTAGACTTGACAATCGAGTTGCGATATAGAGCCAATTTTCCATCACCGGTAGAATGGAATCGGTTGAAAAATTAAGTTATGTAGCGCATACAATAACAATTGCAAGAGCAAATGAATCAAAATAAATAGTATGACGTAGCACTTTAGCGAGCTTTTGTGCAGCGTGCGCAAAGTGCAGTGGTATTAGTACAGAGAACAGACATCCAAGCTGGAAAGCCCTTCGTAAGTAGAATTTCTGTAACGTACTATTTTAAAAATTACAGCTCGTTCCGTTAGTTTTAGTTGTGAATCGTATGTTGATGGGGCCCACTTGCTCGCCTCGAAGATTTGATGGTCCAACGGTTTACTTTTAAAAATTTACACAGAAAATTGAAGAAAAAAATGCTCGAGCCTGGATGTCTGTTCTCTGTAGGTATAGTGTCATAACCAATTTTGCTCATTTCACTAATATTGTTGTTTGTTTGTTCGTTTATTTGTTTGTTTGCGACCATTTAACAGATTCACTGTGCATTCGTGTCGGAAAAACTGAGCACAGATGTACAGAGTGGTTGAATATACAGTGTGGTTTTAGTTTCTCATTTCTTCTTCGCTTATTCAAAATTTCCTACTTTTTCTTCTCTTTCTTCTTGACTTCCCTCCGTTTCTTTTTCTTTCTTTTCTTTACTTCACTTCGTTTCTTCTTCGTCGATTTCATCGGTGGATATGTAGCGACTAATCGGTTATTTCCTCCGGGTGGAGAGTGGTATGCCGTGGTTTCAACTGACGTCATATCGTTTGGAGATACCGCTGCGGCTTGGCTGTGACCTGGAAAAATCACCGAGACAGTACCTGATGGTGATTTAATAAACTGTGTACTGACCGGTGGGACGCCAGTGTCCCACATGTGCCAGCTGCTGCCAAAACTACTACACATTATTTCCAGATCTACCGGCAACAGCCGGCACTAGGGAAAGGCCTTGTGAGTTCTGTCGATAACTCCGCTTTCGTGAGATTGGTAGTGTTCGCTGGTGTAGAGCGGCAGGCCAGGGCATGAGGAGGCTACCCCTCCCCTTGCCGTCTATCCCAATTTTCCGTAGCCGTGGGGTGCTCTGCGTTCTTCCTAAAGCTGTTTAAGCAGTCCAGTTTGGTGCAGGAATGTCAGGAGTTTCGCCGTGCGCAAGGAGTGCAGTGGTATTAGCAACAATCAATATGCAACTAGCGATTTTGAAATTGGTTCACTGTTGGAGAACCCCTTGAATTACACCTTGAAGCCAACACCTTGTTATACATATTTGCGCCTTTGTTTTGATTTGCTGTATTTTTGACAGAATATTTGAGAGTGTGTTCATGTGAGTTCATTATTAGAGGTGCATCATTAAGCTTGGGACCGAGTTTGGGACCGATGTTCTAGTACTGCATGAGCCAAGACAAAAATTGTTTTTGTATGGGACCTACTAGTCTTAGAGTTAGTCTATGGTATATGTATTGAAATTGGCCTTCCAGCCCTTTTTCTTTTGTTTGTATTATGTTTGGTTTGAAATATTTTGGAATAATCGTGAATACTGCGAAAAAAGAGTTATCAATAGAGATTTTATACATCAATAGCAGCGGGTGGGTAGTTATGAAAAAAATGAATATAATTTTTGGCTCAGGAAGTACTAGCACATCGGTCCCAAGCTCGGTCCCAAGCTTAATGATTTGCCCCTAACACCCCGTTCGCACTACAACCTATATTACTTGATATAGAGTATCTTGAAATCAAATGCCGTGCACATTATTTCCAGTGAAAACTAGATGTATAGAGGCTAATATCAAGATAGCCTATATCACGTAATATAAGCTGTAGTGTGAATGGGGTGTAAGCAACAATCAATATGTAACTAGCGATTTTAAATTGGTTCACTGTTGTAGAACCCCTTGGTCCGAATTACACCTTGAAGCCAGCACCTTGTTATACATATATGCGCCTTTGTTTTGATTTGCTGTGTTATTTTGACAGAGTATTTGAGAGTGTGTTCATGTGAGTTCATTATAAGGGTGCATTATTGAGCTTCGGCGGACGATGTTCTAGTACTGACTGAGCCAAGAAAAAAAATCGTTTTTGTATGGGACCTACTGGTCTTAGAGTTAGTCTATGGTGTAAGACCGCAACTAACACCAATACACCCGAGGGGCGAATCATTACATATGTAACTGAATCGAAAATGTGTACGAATTCGATAAAAAAATGCTAAAAATACATCAGCGCATTCAGTGCGTAAAAAACACAAATAAATCAAATACGCTCAAAAATGTGCAATGAATGCGAATAGAATGCGTACTGGAGTGCGTCAATGCGTTGAAAAATGTTTAATAAATGCCTCAATGCACTTCTTAATACGTGAGCCTGAATCAAAAATGCATAAGTGATTCGCCCTCGAATGCACCTCTCAAATATTCTGTCAAAATAACATACAACGCTATTTCTAAACAACCCACATTTGAGTACGATGGACTCAAATTCGTCGGAAGTATGGCTACCCAAAAGAGAGTAAAGATGGTTAGGAGTAACACGTTGACAATTAGTAAACATCGATCGGATTCAAGCGGATGTTGACTTTTTGTCATCTAACCACTAAGAACTATCTTTACTCACTTTTGGAAGCCATACTTAAGACGCATTTGAGTCCATCGTACTCAAATTTGGAGTTGTTAAATAGCCACTGAACCTCGGAGAACCTAAACTATCCAAAATCAAGTGTGACAGTACTCAAAATTAAGTACTCTGATAGGACTACTATTTTGGATATAATTTTGTTCTCACTGGTAGGTAGTTTTAACTCAACCCTGAGTATGATTGAAAAAGTTAATTTTACCTACAGCAAGTATTTTAAGAAGTTAGTTTTCAATGTACGGGGGGAAACTATCCAAATCGGAGTGTTGGGCTGTCTCTTTGTTTTGGCTGAAAATTTTTGAAGGCCATTCATTCAACAATGGTGGAAGGAATTTTTTTTCGTATCGTTGCTAGTGTTTAGTTTTAAATTGCCTAGTATCCAGTTTGAAATTTAACGCGAGTGAGGTGCCTACAAGTGGTATGGAGCAACTAAAGAAAATTATGGACTCGGGAAGCTATAAAAAATAACCGGTAAGTGTAATATTTCATTTCCCCCACTTAATTCATACTAGTGGGGATCAGTATTTGCACCACTCACCTGTGGGAGATTATCAATGACCACCTTTTACTTTATATACACCTTGGAAGGGTAACTCTCAATGAGCTTTAGAGTAGATATTTTTTGTCGTGCTTTTTCTTCATTTTCTTCAGTCCATAACAACAACTCCTGTGAATCGGTTGAATAAATAAACGTTAAGTTGTTCAGTAACGTTGTTATGTGTTTCTAAATCCGAAGTTCTTCTTTCGTCTTTTTCCGCGTGTGTTGCTTCCTGTCGGCTGGTCGTATTGTCCACAGGTTATGGGCCCAGAACAGGAGAAGTGAAAGAAAGTGCTGAACCGGAAAAGAAACTGTTTTTTTTGCGAGAAAGGTGACGGGTATTTCGCGGACTCAAAGTGTGTGGTTGTGCAAAATGGCGGACAGTGCAAAAATTTCATTCCCAAGTTGAGCCAAACGAATTGGGCTTCTTGGAAGCAACGTATGGAATGGTTGCTTGAGAAGGAAGACTTGTGGGATGTTATTAGTGTCGCGCGGCCGGAACCGGAAACCGAGCAGTGGAAGAGTCGCGATCGGAAAGCTCGTGCAAACATTGGACTTTTTCTCGATGAAAGCCAATTCAAATTGGTGAAAAATTCGGACAGTGCTCGTTGGATGTGGAATGCTTTGCGTGAGCACCACGAGAAAGCAACTATGTCTACCGGTGTGCATTACTTGAACCAACTGTGCAGTGCAAATATGGCAGAAAACGGGAACATGGAAGAGCACTTGAACGCGATGGAAGAGTTGTTTGACAAGTTGATTGCTGCTGGACAAAACTTGGATGAGTCATTGCAGATAGCAATGATTTTCCGTAGTGTCCCTTCTACATATCGAAGCTTGGTGCAAAGCTTGCAGTGCCGGGCGGACGCGGATTGGACGGTTGTGTTAGTGAAAGCTCGCTTATTGGATGAATACAACCAGCGCAGGCAGAAAAATGATGTTTTATCGAACGATATGAAAGCAATGAAGCTCGATGCTGGTGAAAATAGAAGGGAGAAAGTGTGTTACTTTGTAAACAACCCGGTCATTTCCGGAAGCACTGCAAGAAGCTACAGTCGAAGAAGAACGCTTGTGACGATGAGAGGAAACAGCAGTATCGGAAAGATGATAATTACAGAGGTGGTAATCCTAAAGCCAAACAGGCACACGATGCGGGTGCTTCGGGCGGATCCGTGTGTTTTATGGCTGGTGATGGGTTGCCGGACTGTTGGGTAATTGACAGTGGTGCTACGCGTCATATGACGAGTGATCGGTCGTTTTTAAGTCATTGGACGCTAGTGACAACTCGCGGGTTACGCTTGCCGACGGTAACAAAACGAATGTTTGCGGTGTCGGTGAGGGTGTAGTGTTCGGTGAAAAACGGCCGTAGTGAGCGGGTCGAAGTGACATTGAAAAACGTACTGTATGTGCCGGAACTGGATGGTGGCCTAATTTCGGTGAGCCAACTGGCTGCGAAGGGATTCGTGGTGAAATTCGGTGCTTCGTCGTGTGGAGATCCAGAATGCCAAGGGTGAATCAGTGGTGGTAGGAGATAAAGTAAGCAATCTGTACCGGTTGCGGATTCGCGAATGTTCTTTGAAAGTTGGTGGTGAACATCATGAGTGGTGCCAGCATACTTGGCATCGTCGTATTGGCCATCGAGACCCGGATGTGCTACGGCGGCTTGAAGCGGATGAGCTGGTAAGTGGTTTCAATTTACATGATTGTGGCGCTCGCATCGTTTGCGAGTGTTGTATAAGAGGCAAGCTTGCGCGAAAGCCTTTTCCTCCTGTGACTGAGCGAAAATCCACGCGGCCCCTGGAGTTGGTTCACACCGATTTGTGTGGACCTATGGAAACCACCACACCATCGAGAAATCGCTACCTGATGACGCTCATCGACGATTTTAGTCGATACACAACCGTGTATCTTCTGAAGAGTAAATCGGATGCCGCAGGAAGGATTCAGCAATATGTTCGATGGGTGGAGAATCGTTTCGGGCGTAAGCCACTAGTCATTCGTTCTGACGGCGGAGGCGAGTACGTCAACCGTGAGCTGCGGGAGTTTTATGAGACTGAAGGCATAAAGGCGGAGTACACCACACCGTATTCCCCGCAGCAGAATGGCGTCGCTGAGCGCAAGAACCGGTCGCTACAGGAAATGGCGATCTGTATGTTAGCAGATGTTGGTCTGGAAAAATTGTATTGGGGAGAAGCTGTCATGACGGCATCTTACCTGCAGAACCGGCTGCTTTCCAGGGTTGTAACAAAGACAACATTCGAACTTTGGACGGGACGCAAGCCGAGCTTTGAGCATCTACGGATATTTGGGTGTGATGCGTACGTGCACGTGCCAAGTGCAAAGCGATCTAAGTTAGACGAGAAATCTATTAAGTTTACCCTTCGTTGGCTATTCGGAGGACCACAAAGGATATCGTTTCCTTGATCCGGCAACTAATCGTGTGACAATTAGTAGAGATGTAAGATTCATTGAGCTAGGAAATTGATCAGGACAACTGGATGAAATGAAGTCTGAAGTCGTGTCCGAGGAGTTGGATGACTCCGTTGAAATCCCGATTAACTCGTTGGAGGCTGATCGAGATGCTGTAGATGATAGTGCAACTTCGGATGACTTTGATGGTTGGAGTTCGAACGAAGAGTCGGATAATTTCTATGGTTTCAGTGACAATGAAGACGGTCGTCGGGAGGAACCAACTTTGCAGCGTGATCAACGGAGGACAAGAGGCGTTCTGCCGAGACGGTATGACGATTTTGTTGTCGGTATCGCTGAACATTCTTTGGGTGAACCAACGGACTACCGAAAGGCGTGGCATATTCCGAAGTGGAAGACGGCGATAGATTCCGAAATCGAATCCCATAACCGGAATGGGACATGGGAGCTAGTTCAGCTACCGGAAGGAAGGAAGGTGATTGGGTCTCGTTGGGTATTCAAACTCAAGCGTAGTGAAAGTGGCGAAGTCGTGAAGCATAAGGCAAGACTGGTGGCTCAAGGCTACAATCAGCGCTACGGCATCGATTATGTGGATGTCTTTGCTCCGGTAACGCGGCAGGAAACATTACGGGCGCTGCTCGCAGTAGCGGGTAAGGAACGCATGGTACTGCAACACATGGATGTGAAAACGGCGTACCTGCACGGTACCATCGAAGAGGAGATCTACATGCGACAGCCTCCCGGATATAAAGTCAATGGTAGTGAGAACATGGTGTGTCGACTCAGGAGGAGCATTTATGGTCTCAAGCAGTCGGCACGATGCTGGAATCGGGCATTACACGCAGCATTGATGAAATTAAATTTCGAACAGTGTGAATCAGATCCCTGCTTGTATGTTCGCCGTGATGGTCCGCTGACGATATATCTTCTTGTCTATGTCGACGACATTTTGGTAGCGTGTACGCAAGCAGCTGTCATACATGCTGTTTTTGAGGCACTTCGAAAAGAATTCGATGTTACAAACCTCGGCCAGGTAAAACATTTTCTGGGTCATGAGGTGCGTTGTAATAAAGGAGTCTACAGTCTACGTTTGACAAGCTACATCGAAACTATGATCGAGAAGTTCGGTCTTAAGGATTGCAATCCTTCTAAATCACCGATGGATCAAAGCTATATCAACTCGGATAACAACAGCAAACCGTTTGAAGACGTTACACGGTACCGAAGCCTAGTCGGTGCTCTCCTTTACGTTGCGGTGAACGCTAGACCGGATGTGGCAGTCAGTGTTTCTCTTCTGGGAAGAAAAGTCAGTAATCCGTCGGAAATGGATTGGAAGGCAGCGAAACGGGTAGTAAGGTACTTAAAGGGAACAAAGGATCTGAAACTGGAATTGGGACCTGGTCAAGAATGGAAACTGGAAGGCTACTCAGATGCGGACTGGGCTGGCGACCAAGCTAGCCGGAAGTCTACAAGTGGATACGTGTTTTTTTCGGAGCTGGGCCGATTGCGTGGGTGAGTCACAAACAATCCTGCGTGAGTCTGTCTTCTATGGAAGCGGAATATGTGGCGTTAAGCGAGGCGTGCCAAGAACTAATCTGGCTACGTCGATTGATGGAGGATCTTGGACAACCACAGCAGTGCACCACAATATACGAGGATAATCAAAGTTGTTTGAGTTTCATTAAGGCAGAGCGTACCAGTAAGAGGTCCAAACACATTGATACCAAGCAGCACTTCATAAAGGATTTAGTGGAACAAGGCGTCGTAAAGCTGGAGTTTTGTCCGCCGGAGAAGATGATAGCTGACACACTAACAAAACCGTTGGGCGCAACCAAGTTTCGACAGATGTTAAAGCGTATGGGACTCATCGGTTGACTTCGTTTAGTGATCATTGAGGAGGAGTGTGGGAGATTATCAATGACCATCTTTTACTTTATATACACCTTGGAAGGGTAACTCTCAATGAGCTTTAGAGTAGATATTTTTTGTCGTGCTTTTTCTTCATTTTCTTCAGTCCATAACAACAACTCCTGTGAATCGGTTGAATAAATAAACGTTAAGTTGTTCAGTAACGTTGTTATGTGTTTCTAAATCCGAAGTTCTTCTTTCGTCTTTTTCCGCGTGTGTTGCTTCCTGTCGGCTGGTCGTATTGTCCACATCACCGTCGTTCTCTCCGAGATCTATAAGTTATAGTATTCCGGGTGCAGTTGAAAACCGGAATATAGCAGTCGCGCCAATCAATTTTACTCCAGTTCCATAAGTCCAAACAATGGCGCATCTAGTGCGCTGTATGGCGCATCTGATGCGCTATACAGCGCACTAGATGCGCCATTGTTTGGACTTATGGAACTGGAGTAAAATCGATTGGCGCGACTGCTATATTCCGGTTTTCAACTGCACCAGGAATATGACTGACGAGAAGAGCAAATGTGTGAAATAGGCGGTGCATGCTAAAAATAAACCCAACAGCGGGAGATAATTTCTCACCCGTGTTAGGCAGTATTACGAGACGGACAAATCGCTAGAACTAGAAACAAGCAATAGGTAGTATAAGAGCACGATCGGTTGCATAACCTTTTGTCAGTCAAGGGGATTTCCCCCCTTGCCTGTCCTGCATAGGGTAGTATGACAAAGGGTTATGTGCCTGTTCGGATACTACCGTTCAAATGCCCTCCGCTCGTTTACAATCTTGTATCTTTCATTTTCAAAGCCTGCCGTTGCCTTACGGACCTATCAATACACTTTCTCATCATGTCTTTGTGTTCTAGCAATAAAATTACTGTCCGCTCCTAGCGCTTCGCATGGAGATGATAAATTATCTGCTTCTGAAAACTTCATCAAAGATCGTTACTTCCGCGCTGGGGAGAATACAAAAATAACAATCAAAAGTGTTAATACATTTTATTTAAATTTATTTGTTCTTTATTAAATTCAGAGAAAAAAAAATCACTAGAGCACTAGAGATTTTCGAATAATATTTTCAAAAAAGAAGACTCAAATTTGGATTATTTTTACTGTCGATTAGTTTTCAAGAAACAGTCAATTTTCCTCAGCATTGAGTCTTTCCAAAATACTCAAAATTGGATACTTCAAAAAACTTAATTATGACTGGTTTTACTTTGCTGTCAAGATGAGTGAAAATGACTCAATTTTGGATAGTTTGGTTTCTCTGTGTAGATAAGAGATAAGCTCCTCCTACCTCTCTGAAGCGGCTTCTATCCACCTTGCATGTCCATCAAATGACGCAACCCGCCGTCATTTGATGTTTATCAGATGATAATCGTTGTGGGGGTGGTCAGAGCAATCACTGGGATTGTTTTGAATTGTTTTGATTGGAGTCGTGCAGTGAAAATTTACACATCTACCGTTATTAACTGTAAAACCTACGGAGTTTCTCCAAATATATTTCCTCGATGAATGGTATCATGTCTGAAAAGAGCGCCATCAAGCTAAGTCGAGAAATTCACGATCCCAGGAATCCGCTTGTGTTCCTTGAGGTTCAGATCGGCGAAGAAAGAGGTAATGTTCATTAATATTTGTGGCCATTCAGTGAAAAATAATTGCGCTTTGAGGAATTTTAGTTGGAAAATTGGTAATTGAGCTGCGTGCCGATGTGGTTCCGAAAACGGCGGAGAATTTCCGTGCTCTCTGCACAGGTGAGAAGGGTTTGTCGGAATCGACTGGTACCCGGCTACACTATAAAGGTAGCCGGTTTCACAGGGTAAAATCGCTGTTCATGTCCCAAGGAGGAGATATTGTGACTTTCAACGGCTCGGGTGGCGAGAGTATTTACGGGAAGAGGTTTGAGGACGAGAACTTTACGTTGCAGGTCGGTAGAGAAGCTTGGTGTACAGTTCAGGTCTGGGGAGATTTATCGGGATAGTTTTTCTTTGGCAGCACGAGGATGGAGCGGTCAGCATGGCGAATTTTGGTAAGCCGAATACAAATAATTCCCAGTTCTTCA
This sequence comes from Aedes japonicus, assembly GCA_034211315.2. Lineage (NCBI taxonomy): Eukaryota > Metazoa > Arthropoda > Insecta > Diptera > Culicidae > Aedes > Aedes japonicus. The sequence continues at coordinate 6,110 of JASCZW010016563.1, read as the reverse complement.
TTACCTCTGGCGAGTGTCCCCATCTGAATGGGACGCACGTAGTCGTGGGATATGTCATCAAAGGGATCGGAGTCATCGGAGAGATGGAGAAGTATGCCTCCGACGAAGGAATTCCGGCAAAACAAATTATTATTGTCGACTGTGGACAGATTGCACCGGGGAGGATTGGAGCATAAACGATCTTGACGAAACCGGCGACAGGCTGCCTCCCTTTCCGAAAGATTGGAGCAAATTTGAGGAGAATTTCACGGTAATTGATGACTAGTATCGGTGTTTTTTATGACTAAGTGACATGGGCTTTCTTTCTAGATTCTGGAGATGCTGGATCACCTTGACTGTATCAAAGCAGCGGGAAATTATTTCTTCAAACAGGAACGATGGGTGGAAGCGTGTCGTAAATACAAGAAAGCTGAACGGTATTTTAACTTTTTCAACAACAAAATTCGTGCGATCGAGGACCGCAGCAAACTGGAGCAATTCCAGTTGACGAACTGTCTAAACTTGGCGGCTGCTTTACTCAAGCTCGAAGACTACGAAAGTGTCCTGTTCGCTTGTAGCACTGCCTTGGGGCTGGATACAACGAATGCCAAAGCTTTGTTCCGGAGGGGACAGGCTCACAACAAGTTGAAAAACTACGAGCTAGCCATATCGGACTTGAACCAGGTGTTGATGCAGATTCCCAGCGATAAGTTGGTCCTGAGCGAACTTTGCCAAGCGAAAGTTAAACTAGGCGATTACCAGGCGCAGCAGCGGATCGCACTGACAAAATACTTTAACTGAGAATGTATTGTTAACCGTTCGTGTTGCCAATGAGAAAGTTTATTTACAAATTGTGCTGTGAAAGTGGATGTTATTGTTTCGATACAAATAAAGGCGAATATTTTAAGTGTACTTTTATTCCTTCTGCTTCAAACTTTTTAAAATATACAACAATCAATATACATCTTCTTACGAGCTAGAGGTTTTGCGCTGCATAATAATAAATTTTTCTGCACAAATATTTACAGATCACATTTTCTTTGTTGTTTTCATTGGTTTAACAACGATTTTGCTACAAACACTCTTTCAACGCATACCGTTAGTTACCTAAACGTAAAACAGCAACACCTTTAATTTAAAATCTTACATACATCTCGCAAAGCTTCGGTTTAGTCTTTTCTTCTATGTATCTATTGTATGTTCTATTCTGTTTCATTGGCTATTCTTACATGCTAGGCATTATCATTAAGTTGGTAGTTCTACAATATCACTTACGACCAGTTTATCGATTGTGTACCGTTTTGTTCACAGTTTCAGTTTGGTTCAGTTTTTTTTCTTTTACCTATTATGGGCCGTCTAGATTTCAACGCTAGACTTAAATTTGTTCTCGTTTTTAGGTCCAACCGAATTCGCCATTAGAAAAAGGTCTGTTCGAAAAATATGTCTGGAATGTAAGCGAGATTATGATTATCGTACAAGCTGGAAACTGGAACCTGACCAGGAAGTTTTAGGCAATCCTATCTTCGTTCTCAATTCAGTTGGAGAATCATCTCACCTGATTCGACAATTGTCACCTCGAAAGACAGAACATCTCGACGTCATTTTACAAGGTGGGTCACCTGTACCATTACAAGTGTCGCGCCGCTAGATATTATTGAGTATTAGGCCGAGCGCCCACTGAAGTGGCGAAACTGTGACCCCAATGTCGAAGTCGTGACTTTCACGTCAAAGTCACGAGTTCAAATCTCACCCCGGAAAAGTGATAAATATAACCAAAAGGTGTTTAAGCGAAGTACGACCAGCTCGGGGCAGGAAAACTCAATAATAAAGAGATACAAAATATCCTTGCTGACTTGTTCTAGGCTGATGCGAATCTTGAAAACCCCATTCCACAGTGCTTGAACTATTACAAACTTTTAGCCTACCTAAGTATAAACACATGTCGACTTACGACGATCTGAACAGTATAGAAGATACGGTAAGAGTCACCCATTAATTGTACGTTGCGGATGCGTTGACGTAAATTTGACAGAAATCCTATGGGAAAACCGTCAAAATCACGCAAACGCATCCGCAACGTATCAATTGTGGGCCAGCCATAAGGAGGTTTGTGGAAATATTTTAAAATATCGTAGGCACAGAGAACAGACATCCAAGCTGAAGTGCCCTTCGTGTGTAAATTTCTGTAACTGCAATTTTAAAATTACAGCTCGTTTCCGTTAGTTTTGGTGAATCGCAAGTCCCGCTGCTTTTTACCAATTTTTGAGTACAATTATATGCTATCTCTTTTCTTCACAGAAATGTTACTCAATTTTCGTAAAAAGTGGATCTACTCAAAAATTGAGTTGATCCTCTTTTTAACGAAAATTGAGTAACATTTCCGTGATAGAAGAAGAGATAGCATACAATTGTACTCATAAATTGAGTAAAGTTAAGCGGGAGTGCGTATATTGATGGTGCCACCTGCATGCATTGAGATTTGTTAATCGTTGACAGCCTGTCAATTTTAGTTTGGTGAAGCCTAGACTAGGCGGCGCTGATTTTCCAACGGTTTGCTTTCAAAAATTTACACAGTAAATTCAAGCAAAACAATGCATTAGGTCCTAAGTAACATTGAGAGACTCTCTTTGTCGTCTTTCATTTTGCTTTCCCACGGCGATGTAAAAACTTGTTTAACTATTTTCAACATACAATACGGTAGCATAAAGTATAATAAGGGATTCAATACGTTAAAACATCAGCAAATCGTTTAATAGACAAGCTATTAACCAAAGAGAAAGTCAACGAAGAGAATCTCTCAATGTTACTTAGGACCTAATGCATTGTTTTGCATGAATTGGGAAAAATGTTCGGGCCTGATGTCTGTTCTCTGTGTCGTAGGTATCCTTGAAGAAGCGAAAGCAGTGGGCTACTTGGAGACACAATGGACCTGGAAATAAGTATCGTATAGGCCCATTCCGAGGGTAACATGAAGTCCCTACTTATGGTACACGCAAAAAAAGTCGCAGTAGAAACTACCATTTCGAGGGTTAAATTAAGCGCAATCACCAACAATTTTCAGCTGACTACAAATGCGTTTGATTTTACCATGCCTGCGATTAGATCAACCATGGTGCGGTTAATATCAACATGAGGTTTGTCAAATATACCACAAACGTTGAAGATTTTACCGTAAACGTAGTAAATTTGACTGAAATTTCATGGTAGTTTTAAAGATAGACGTAGTCGGGTAAAATGGTAGTTTTTACTACAAGATTTCTTTCTGTGTAGTGTTCAATCGCACTCGTGTTCAAACCCACGCGAAAAATTACAGTCAAAGCGTTGGTAATATTGGTCTTTTGCCATTAAGTCACAACAAAAATCAAGGTTCACAACAATACAAATCATATTTGAGAAATTTAGAGACTTTCTCGAAAAAAAAATTTCTTCTATGGTCAGGTAGAAACTTCTCAGAAGTATTGGGAGCAAGCAGTTCATGCAAGAAGAACCTTCAAAAATTCATTACTGAAGTTCAAGATCATACTTACCAGAATTTTCAAGACAGAACGTCCCCATTAATAAGGAGAGGACTTATCTCAGATTCAGGAAGTAGTGTGGGGAGAGCGCTTTTCTGAAGTTTTGAATTTTGCAGAGGTTTTGGAGTTCTTCCTGATATTTAAGATTGAACTTCCCAGAAATTCAAAAAAAAACGTCCCCAAATTTCAGACGGGAGCTACATATAATTTCTAAAAAATTCAGGAAAAACAATCCTCAGAACGATGCGTCATAAGAGTTGACGAAAGAACTTCTCTCAAGTTCAGGAAATAACTTCCCAGAAGTGAATCCATGAGAGTTTTAACTGTTTAGTGGAATACCTGTAACTAGAAATGAGAAGAAAAATTAGTATTTTCCATTTAATTCCCACTAACACTGCTTATTCTCATGTGCAGACTTCTTCAGTGTCTTAGTACTCAATAACTCGACCAGTCGAGTTATTAGTACGAGACACAGATAAATTCTGCACATTGTAGACGAAATAGGTGTATCTGTCAAGATAAGCAAAGGTAGCTGGAATTAAATTGAAAATACTAATTTTTCTTTTCATTTCTAGTTCCCAGAAGTTCCAGAAGAAACTTCTCGAAAGGTTAGTTGGAACTTCCAAGAAGTGCTAGACTTCCAAAGCTCAGAGGCGAACATTTTAACATTTCAGAATAAGGATTTTTCAAAATTCTTTAGAGAGAACAGAATGAAGCTTTCCAGGACCATTGGAGATACTTCCTTCTAATTTGAGCATGAACTTCCCAATAGTTCCGGAACTAACTTCCCCAAATTTCTGGAGAAAACTTCTCAAAAGTTTAGAAGAGGACTTCTCAGAAGTCCAGGAAGAAACTTCAAGATCAAATTTAAAGGAATTTTCTTAAAAAAAATTGGAGACGGTTTTCCCAAAGTTTCAATAACATTTTCCTCGCAGTTCCGGATGGGAGCAATCAGAAGACTAAGGAAAGAATAAGTTCAGGAAAAAACTTCCCAAATTTCAGGAAGAAACCTACCTGTAGGGTCAAGGAAGAATTTTTCAAAAAATCAGTAAAGAACTCCTCAGAAGTTCACAAGAGGAGTTCTCAGAAGTTGCGAAGAGACCAAAAGTTTAGTTGGAACTACCCAGAAGTGCTAGAGAGCTACCGTTAAGTTCCCAATCGAACATTCCAGCATTTAAGAATGAGAACTTCGCGATTTTCACGCAATCCCAGAAGTTATGGTAGATAATTTTGATAAAATCACTATAAAAATATAAATATATATAAAAAGTCACTTTTTGTGTGACGTAATTAATGGACGTTCCCTATATCCATATAAAATGAGCCGAATCTATATATATATAAAAATAAACTCGAATACTACTCAACCGATTAGCGTGAAAAATTTATGGAGAGGTTTTAGGACGGGGAGGGTTCTTATGGTAGTAAGAGACCTCCCTTCCCTGAGAGGGGGGCTCCCATACAAATAAAATACAAATGTATGAATCGAAAATGACAGCCCTTCGACCTAATTATTATTATTACTAATGAAATAAAAAAATTGAATTCAACTTTATAATTTATGTAAAGGAAGATTGTCTCTGTTATTCATTGTAATTCAATGGCTATTTTTGAATAAAAAAAAGAGTCTGTTGAATTTATCGAATGAAATCTAAGTTGTGATTTAAAAATACAAACTGGATAGAACATTACAGGGAAAAAAACTATAGAAAATTTTGTTATCTATGCGAATGCTTAAAGCTTCAGTGTCACTTAAAAATATGAAACAATAGTGTAAAGCTTGTAGTACACTGTTTGTTCAATAGCCAAATATTTGGCATAGGCAGCTAGACAGCTGACAGATATCATAGATGTTTGTCAGATGCCAATCTGCCTATGACAAATATTTGGCTATTGGACACACAGTGTACTACAAGCTTAAGGTTGCATACAATCCAATAAATAGATGCAGACATGTTAACATAATCACACAAATAGCGAAAATGAAATAACTCACTCTCTTATTACGTCTTTTCGTTAAAAAAGTCCAATTTTCTTTAAAAAATATACAGATTTTCATAGCCATTCCCAGACATTTCAAATTTTTATCACAGACATTTGAAAAAATATCTGGCATCCCTATCTGACGCTGCGTTTAATTTAACCCAACTTTTGCTTGCTTTGATAGTAGTGTGTAACACTTCACTGGTGATTGTTCCTTTTTCTACTGTACTGTACAACACCACGTTTGTTCGCACTAAACTCAGTAATTTTTTTTTTACTGATTTTTCAAAACAGCCGCACACTTAAGGGCAACGAAAGGCAAACAAAACAGCGAGAAAACAAACAACCGATTCGTGTAAGTGGTGTCAGAAATGAATTTATCTTTCAGGAGGTGGCGAGTGTGTTTTTTCGGGAGTTCGATGTTTTTGTCCTAGCTGGAAGTAGCGGCTTATGAAACACAGTAGGACGGAAAACTTGGACACCGATCGGGACCGGAGATGTGGATGGTCGATTGCGCAACTTAGCAGTCTCAACGGAGCGGCGTGCAATTGATACTAGACCGATGGCGGGAAACGAATACGGAGAGTAGTGCCCTTAGTAGTGACTCTGAACCACCGTTCGCTGGTGGCGTAA
>JASCZW010016562.1:0-18493 GCA_034211315.2 Aedes japonicus | reverse complement strand
AGCTGAAAAAGGAAAATAAACTCGAAATTCATGTAAAAACTTGTCGCTTTGAATGGTTATTATGAGATTTAAGACGTAATAAACTTTTGGCGTTGTGAGCGAATTATTCGTATAAGTTCCTGCATAATTAATGAATTTATGAAATTATGAAATTTACACGAGCCGTAATTCATTATAGTAAAAAGTCGGGGAACGTGAAGAAAGATTTCGTGCGATCAGACGAACCAGCCTCCGGCTGAAAGTCTCTTTAATAAAGATATCCAATCCAATCCAGATTTCTTGTAAAATAATGTCTCCTGAAACGGACACATACGCAACTCGACGAAATATGTGTTTGATTGAATATGTTTTCTCATCTCTTTCAACTCATTCTCATGTGCTAAATGACACTTGCATGTGTCGGTCTCAGGGGACAGACATTTACATGGCATTTTGGTAGTATATATATGAGAACTGCCGGCATGAGATTTGTTTGGCTTACTCACACATAAGTTTTATCGTCTAAATGATTAACCTTTCAGCATGACTCTCGACGTTTCCGTATATGCAACTGTTTGTAGGAGCAACTTGCAAACTCAAAAAATAAAAAATAACAAAAAGCACGAAAAAAGGATGTTCCATACGTGGAACTGTTACATGAAAGGGACTACAGGATGCGGCAGGAAAAATGAGAAAAAGTGTAGTCTTTAAAAATGGGTTGATTTGTGTAACTAGTGACTTATTTCTGTTGACAGTATATTTGTTTATGTTTACTTTCAAGTGCTGCATCAGAAATTCGAAATTGTTTTATTGCAAGTTTGCTGCTCGCCCAGACGACGCCGAAGGATATTGTCAAGGTGGTAGGATGTCATTGGGCTACAGTTTATCGCACCAGAACGTTTCTACACGATGGCCTTAAGCTAAAGAGACCTAGATTCCGTGTTTGCGTTTTTCCCGCACTTATGCAAAATATCCTGCGTTTAATTCAAACATTTTGATTTAATCTCGATGATTAGGGTACACTGAAAAGTTAATTTTAGTTTATTTTACAAAATCGAAAGTAACACTCACTAATCCATTCGTTGTTTTCGGCAACGAAACTGATTTGTTCTTTTATGAAGATACATTTGTAATTAATTGCACGCGCAACTGTCAAAAGCACGAAGCTTTTGTTGACACAGAGAGAATATTCGTACATTGTACGGAAACAATGCAAAGAGCTACGAATATTTTGTCACAAATTAAAAAGAAACGTCTCTCTCGTGGTTGCATGAAGGACTGACCGATCTACTTTATCGACTCAAAATGTAATTTACAAAAAAACGCAATCACGTGGAATTGTTCAGCGTTTTTTTTATTGTTTTATTGTTTACATGGGGTTCGAACCTGAATATTTGGAAAGTGCTGATTCTACATCCGTGGTTAATCTCACTAGGCCACGTTGACTCGTGAGAACAATCCTGATTAATAAGCATGAAGTTATAGCTCACGACAGCGCTTTGATTATTATTTTGGATAGATAAACTATTTCCGCCCATATCAGCAGCAACACAATCGTGCATGAGTGCGGTATGAAAGAGAAGCAGCGATTGGCTGGTCATCACGAAGTTCATTTCGTGCATTTTACAAAAAGGTGTAATGATAGCATTTCACCAGATAAAAAGCATTATGAATGTTTCATACAATATACGAGACATTTGTTCTATGTACAAAATCCATGTTTACGAAACGCGTGAAAGCTACTTTACGAAAATAAATTTTCAGTGTACGTGTCCCTTGACTCAGCCTAATATGCAACAATCGATTACATTTTTTATTATAACTCATAAGGTATTTGAGCTTGAGGGATCGTTTAGCGGTCTAAACACTTGTTAAGATATGTGTAATAAGCCATCTGGTAGTATGTATCATGAAAAGTTACACAACTCATTTTATGAAATCAAAAACTTGCGAGGAATATGGATGAAATGTCGGTCTATGGGTACCCAGTTGGGTCTAATCATGGATGCAAGTTCGTCCCATGCGATAGATTTGTTAGATGTTGTCTACGTACGATTTTTTTCTGATTTTCTGATTCAAGGCGTTACTAGCTGTATTCGCTCTGCCCTACAAACAATTTCACAAATCAAACTATACTACTAAGAAACACTTCATTAACTCTAACATATAATTTAGCGGCCATTGGGCAATCAAAACATTATAATTCACTCTTCACAGATTTTGTTCCTTTAGTTTGTGTTAAAATGAGCCATATAAAAAACATTCAACCGAAACTCAGACATTTTTATTGTAAATGTTACCAAAAACAATTTTTTTACTACGCTTGCCATACAACAGGCCATAGTTGGGAACCTAATAAATATGTTCCTAACATTGGGTCTATGGATTTCATGTTAAATCATTGTTATTTTACCTATGTGACCTGTTAGTATATTACGTGTGACTATTTGCTGCACATCTTGGCTTCATTGTTCGGTTTATAGTCCCAATTTCGGCAAATTTAGATCATTCGAAGATCGGGTAGAAAATCTGTTCAGCTTAACCACTAAAATCATGCTTTCTAAAAAGTTGAGGAAATCTTAAATTACGTGGAAGTTAAGAACTATAAATTGATTAAACATCTCTTAATTGCTTTGAAATAAATCGGTCATCTTGATAGCATCATGATTTTGTTGGTTATCGTAGAAATGATGACATATTTGGTACATGATCCGAATGAAGGAGCTAGGCTACACAGAAAAAAATCTGAATCTTCATTGTGATGTAAATATCAGAGCATGTGAAGTTGTACTTCATTCCACACAAAGGAGCAACTTGCATGAAATAGTTCTAACAAAGATGAGCTTTTGCATACAACAATATTGATGATCTATCGAATGTCCCAGAACTTTACACGAGTTATAATTTAAATGTAGATGTTTTGTGACGCTACATTTATGTGCATGATATTGAACAGAAATATTCACACTACTTTTTCGAGCTGTGTAACATTACATCCTGTTACCCTATTACTTTACTTTACTCACTCACTTTTTTTGTCTTCAACTCCCTTCAATTAAATCTTCCTTTCCTAATTGGCTAAAATATTTACCTGCACTTAGTAATTCAGAAAAGCACCAAAAAATGAAAAAAGTGCCACTAAATTATTAAGGCCTGTGCCAACAAATAATGTGTGATCAGCATTAAAAAATTAGGAATGAGCAATAAAGATGAGAAAAGATCTTCGGATAATCTAATTGTGACCGGTAAATCTATCAAATAAAGCAACAGCTATTAGTATATGTGCAATTAAATATGGCAGTATTTCCGCCAAATTATGTAATTTGAGCACTAAACTATTCGCATATGTCTTTTAATTTTGTTGGATTTTCCCATAAAAACAGTAAAATGAGCAATGGATAAATAAATATCCATTGCTCATTTTCTGTTTTTATGGGAAAATCTAACAAAATTAAAAGACATATGCGAATAGTTTAGTGCTCAAATTACATAATTTGGCGGAAATACTGCCATATTTAATTGCACATATGCTAATAGCTGTTGCTTTATTTGATAGATTTACCGGTCACAATTAGATTATCCGAAGATCTTTTCTCATCTTTTATTGCTCATTCCTAATTTTTTAATGCTGATCAGACATTATTTGTTGGCACAGGCCTTAATAATTTAATGGCACTTTTTCATTTTTATTGCTCAAATCTCTCTTTTAATTGATGATTAATTATGCTGCCTTCCTAATTCGGTAGCAATAACTATTAGGTCAGCAAAAATAAAAGCGGATTGCTATTATAAAATCAGCATCAAGTAGCAAATAGTGACCATTGTAAATGTGAGTTTTGTAAAATTTCAACATGTTTAACAATCTTTTTCAGGATACCTCCAATCAAGATTTTGGTGAAATGCTGCTATCGCTGAAAACGAACGAAAACGTGCCTAAGCGCGTAACCACAGAACTCTACACTTTAACACTTTACAACATTTCTTGCATTTGAGAATCAACCGAATGGAGATCATATATAATAGATACGAATGATAGTAGTATTTTTCATTTATATAAACATATACACTATTATATAAATAATTCATGGGAATGGGAGAGACCATCAGGGTACCCGATTAAAGCACTCTGGATGGGGAGAGTGGGAATGCCAACTCCCCATTGCCAACAGTTTGTGAATAGAAGACGGACTCTTCTCTCCGCCCACTGGGGCATCCTTATGTTAGATAGCTCGCTCTTTTTGCCAATTGTTCAATCTTGTTGAAGGAGATTCTTTATTATTCTAATGGAGTATAAGGGGTAATATCGGTCCACCCAACCCATTCTTGGCCCTTCATACAATGCACAGTGGGAAAAAAAGTGCCCAAAACGCGAAAGAATTCTATATCTCCGCTCGGAGTGGAACGATTTCTGTAAATAATACCTTTACTTGAAGAAAAAATTCTAAGGAATCGAATGGACGTAGTCTCATTGGCCGCACGGAAATGCTTAGGGAGCAAATGAGCTCATTTTACCCTGTGACTCAAAATCAACAAAATGATGTTAGTCCTTTGTAAAATTTCCAGGAGAATCGATTGAAGTAGATGTCGTTCACCGCACGGCTCTGTGAATGAAGATATGGCTAATTTTACCATGATTCCCCTAATATTTTCATGTTTTTTATAATTTTCTTTGCTCGGTGTGACTCAAGATCTATAAAATAATGCTAGTTCTTTGTTAAATTTTTGGGGGAATCAATTGAAATTGGTTTTATTTACCACACGGCTCTGTGAACATAAATATGGCTGATTTAACCCTGAACCTTTGGTCGGAGTTACTCAAGATCAACAAATTAAGACTAGCCCTTTGTAAAATTTGCTGAAGAATCGATTGAAATCGGTTTCGTTTACCGTACAGCTCTGTGAAGGAAGATATGGTAGATTTTACCCCGATGGAGCGGTGCCATGTTTACTAATAATGATTTTTTTCTTTATTTCGAAAATATTGGGGAATCAGGGTAAAATATGCCATAGCTCCGTTCTAAAGCCGTGCGGTGAACGAAACCAACACCAACCGATTGTCCAGAAAATTTTTGGTTTTGTTGACCTTGAGTCACACAGAGCCAAGCAATTTCAAAATAACATAACAATATCAGGGAATTAGGGTAAAATTAGTTATATCTTTGTTCACAAAGCTGTGCGGTGAAGGAAATTAAATCCAATCAATTTTTCAGAAAATTTTACATAGGAATAGCTGTCTTTTGTTGGTCTTGAGTCACACCGACCAAAGAAATTTCTGAATTACAAAAAAAATATTAGGGGAATCAGGGTAAAATGTGTCATATCTTCATTCACAGAGTGGTGAAACTAACTCCAATCAAGTCTCCAGGAAATTTACACGGGTCAAACCTTATTTTTTTGCTTTTGAAAAACACCGAACAAAATTTCTGAAAAAACGAAAATGTTAGGGGCATCAGGGTAAAATCAGCCATATCTTCATTCACAGAGCCGTTTGGTGAACGAGATATACTTCAATCGATTTTCCTGGAAATTTTACATAGGACTAACATCATTTTGTTGATTTTGAGTCACACCGAGCAAAGAAATTTCTGAACAACAAGGAAATATTAGGGGAACCAGGGTAAAATGAGCATTTTCTCCCCAAGCAGTTCCGTGTCTTCGTCTTAAAAACGACCGATTTTAAATGTTGTTAAATGTCAAACCACTGGCTACAAGTTCACCACTGGCTTGGTTAACTGACTGCATAATCAATGGCTGCCTAAACAACGGATGCGTATCCAAAAGCGATAGAGCCACCAGCCACCTGGCCAACGGCTGCTCGGCAGAATGCTCTCCAGGTTTCTTGTCATAGCCATCTGCCAATTCAATACTGGCTCACTAACGCTCTGAACAGCTCCAAATTTACTCTGCCGCACAAAATAAGACATCTCTTAAAATTTGCGTTATTTTCAATAGTTGAATTGTTGAATCAATAGTTTTAAATATTGGAATGGACGCGTATAAATATTTACGATCGATTGGCAAACATTTTGAAACTGTTTGGAGAACCGAATGAGATGAAAAGTATTTGAATTTGCTCTAAATTGTATGTTTCCCCTGTACGAACGCTGTATTTGAACGAGTATTTTCAGTCGTGAACAAATTTTGGATAACGAAAAAATCCCAACTAAATGTATACACGTTGAAAGCGATGTTGTAAGTTTGATTTAATTTCAGGATACATGCGAGGAATTCAGTAGGAATTACAGATGGGCAATCCGCTCCTGAGCTGTTCCACTGAATCAATTTATTTCAGTGAGCAAATGACTTCCAGCGCTTTCAAAAAAAACCGCAGCTCATCAGCTCACACGTTCTCACCGTACTCGGTCAAATCAAAATGCCGAGAAGAAAAAAGCAGGGATCTGTGTAAAGTGAACTGATTCCCTTTTGTTTTCTTTTTTTCCACAAATCGACAAATATTCCAAGAGAAGAGGTTCATTTACCACCAAACGGTTTCTACTAGGCCTATGTATGTAAGTTACAACGCGTCCAAATGTGCAAACTTCTTAAACATTACGGCTTCGGCACATGAACGATATTTTTCGCCTCAGCACAGTTCCCAGCGCTTCCGAAGACAAGTTAATTCACACATATTTCGCTACCACTAATACTAATACTTTTACAAGACTGGCCCATTACCGATCCGAAATGTTCTAAGGCTGACGAACGAATAAATCATTTCACGAAGTTCACGAAACTATAAGGCATCACCTTACATTTGCATCATTTTCAAAAGTTTAATGTATTAAATCAATACTCTCGACAAAGGAATCGATGCGTAATAAGTATCCCAATTGATCGGTGCAAACATTTTGGAAAACGATCTTGAAATTACTGAGTAATTAACATTCAAAATCTAAATATATTTCGTGACGCTCCAACTTTTCGCACACGCAACATTCACACCAGTAAAGTAAAACAGGCTTAAGGTCTGTATCCACTTCAAATCATTGTAACTTTTGAAATATTGCACGTAGGAATGAAACATTTCACTGTGGTATAGCTGAGAGTCTATGATGAAAAAGACTATGATTGATATTTACATTTCATGTTTAGTATTCAAGATTGCGACGAAAGAAAAACAAGTGCGCTAGCGAATTTTGTACGGGCGTTCGGCAAATCCTGACTTGTCGCTGCCTAAATCCACTGTTCACGATGTGCTCAAATCATTTTCAGAACGTTTGACGGTGGAGAGGAAACCGAGAAGTGACAAAAACATTGGACGCGGTGATCCTGTCATGGACCGAAAGGTGAAAAGGATATGAACGAAAACCCCAAATCTCTTCATTCGAACGGTGGCTCGTAAAATAGGGATGTCACCTGATTTTGTCCAAAAATCAAAACAACGTTTGGGACTTAAGTCGTATAAAGTAAAAACAGTTCCAAATCACAACGAATAACAGTTTATACTGCGAATATTTGACGAAGTTTTAATGCGTTGTTATGGACGATGAAACTTATGTCCTGGAGGATTTCAAGCAGCTTCCAGTGAAGGCTTTTTATTCTGCTATGGCCAGAAATGCTACAGCTGAGCATTTCATAATCAAAGACATCAAACACTTCCAGTAAATTTGGATAAAGACGGTTTCTACGATTTCTGAAGAGTCTGTACAAACCCTAATGGACGAAGTTAAGCGCAAAGTTCGGAAATTTTATGCAAATACCGAATAACTATGTTTTGTCTCCACGAATTGATAAAATACATCCCATAAACCTGAAATAAACAACTACGATGGAAATATAATGCGAAATTTATGTTTCATTCATGTTTTGAGGTGTCCGGATTATTGCGGATACAGACCTTAGTACTACGTCAAAAATAAATAAAAATAAAATAGAAATAATGTCCCATGTTCAAGTTTGCAACATCTGATCACTTTATCTTAAGCAGCGGAAGCCGGGAAGTGGAGATCCACGGTTTGCACACGTACGCCAAACGTGATCAAATCGGTCCGTGCAAAGATTGCTCGCACCTCGGTACGGAAGCTAAGATTTATAAAAAATCCATGCGTAGAATCGTCAAAGAAGACTTGCATGCATTTCCGGCTCTAGAGTGGAAAGTTATTTGATTGCGGAGCGGATATTTGATCATCGCCTTTGTGTGGGATATTGTTTGATTCCGGGCAATGAGAGAGTGGGCTCGCATACTAAGGTTTGGGTGGGCGCTATGAGAGGCGATATTTACAATCCACAAATCGCCTTCAACGATTTTTGCTTAATTTTCCGTCAGTTGTCACTCGTTATTTAATATACCAAAGGTGTCGAAGAAATCTTGGTTCAAAGAGAAAAGCGGAAGTAGAGACATCATTCGTTTCTAATTACAATTCTTAATTAATTCCACGGTGGGCTGAAGGACTGCAATATCTATGTATGCGGACAAGAGTATCAGTAGAAGGAGATGTTCGCTTATCACCATGAGGCACCAAGAGTGAACATTAATGTTTTTGGCTAGAATGAAAGATGTAAAGAGAAAGTGTTGAAAGTTCCGTCAGAGTGCGGCAAGTAGGAAATCTAACAGATGTTTTGAAATTTCCGCCAATGGTTAGATAGTCATTACTGGGATTGACCATTATATTTTTTGTTCCAAAGCTGAACCACACTCAGGCTTTTTCAAACCAACTCACTTTTCCAAAACAACTTGCTTTCGTATGAGCCGAATATTATTCCTTCGGTATCTAATCGATTCATCCACCTTTGATGATGATGGTAGAATAACCCCAACAGTAGAAACTACTCCACGCAAGGGTGCGGTACGCGATTGAGATCGAAAGTATTTTCACTTGAAGGAGAAAACGTAATGAAAACAGCTAATGAATGCCAAATAAATGCACCCAAAAACAATCCAAATCTCCTCCCAGCTAATAAGCAACAGCTTGATGATGATTGCACTGAACACTCGCAACGAAACATCTGAATCAACATTGTGGGAAGTAACGGTCTCTGATTGGGTGAAATTACTCAGAAAAAAACAACTGTTGCCATTCCAAAACTGCTAAAACTAGGCCACAACGAGACCTTTGAAAACTTTCACATTTAACCCGGGGCACACCTGACTAGGTCAAGAATTGACCAGTCACGGTCCAAATTAAAATCCTAACCGTGACACTCGCCAATCCACACATGCTACAAATAAATCACTGAACATGCAAATCATGATCCAAGCAGGCGTTGATAGATCGTGAAATCCCATTTCGAACCTTGCCATGGTCCCAATTCCATGGTGAGGCGTAATTCTCCTGTCTCGGTCAATTATGCAACCAAGATCAAGCATCGCAACAGCAGCAGTCAGCCAGTCAACTAGTCAACAATAGGCGTGACAGTGAAAAATCGATTAAAAAGCAATAAACGAAGAGAGAAACCCCCTTTCATCATTTTGTTGACTTTCTTGGCGCGATCGGGAAGAGCTTCCGTGCTTCTAGTGTTTGCTCAAACACGCGCCTTTGGAAACTATTTACTTTAGCTAACTGAATCCGGTTTTCTGGTTGGATTAATAAACAATTAATTTCATTCTGAAGCTTGACTTTCTTCAAGTCCGCCTTCATTTTTTGAACGAGTATATTCACCCTACAGAAAGCCACGATTGCATCTTTGCCCATGCAGCATGCCTGCTGTTTCGAGTAGTGAAAATGCTTCTGACCTACTTCGATGCTCCTTTTATTTAACATGCGGCTCTTCAAATGAATGGCATGCGGTTCGCTTGTTTGTAAGACTTAGAGCGAATAAGTCACCACTCGACACCCATTGTCGAGAATGAATTATAGGTATTTTCCCATCGGAAAGCGGTGCATATCCAGCTATCTATCTGAGCTTGCACGCCTTGCAGATGGCACTAAACCAATTTCACCCAATGCAAGCGAGCAATTTTCCTTGCTGAATGTGTTGCCGAGTTCAATGGCAGTGGGGATGCCCTGGATAATTTAAACTTGAATTGTTGTGTGGTTAATCGAGAAACTCGATCAACCGGATTCAATCTGAACGGGTTGTAAGTCACGCTTTAAACAGCGATGAACCTACGGGAGGAATTCGGCTGGTTTCAATTGGCGTTAAGTTGGTTTTATCAGGGTTCCACTAGCTACTATGATACTATTCGTTTATCAATTTTCTGGATTTTTACAGGTATTTGGGGTACACTTTCGGGTAGGGTCTTTAATTTGGTTTCGAGTTCTCAGCCTGCAGAAATCGGAAATTCTCTAAGCATTTAACAGGATTCTAGCTTGATTATCAGCTACAGTCACAAAGATATGTATATTCGTTCAAAAATTATTTTTGGTTTTGTTTCCAGAAGCCTTTTAAAGTTATCATACTTTATTTACATGGATTCGTCCTCATAATTCATCATGTTTGATCTTCTTAAAACTATGCTCGGAATTGTTCTAATGTCCGTTTAAAGATCATTCAAAATTACTCTGTAATAAACCGTAAAATAATACAATAATTAAAGGAGCCCCTAATATCCAATTTAAAGTTTCCAAAGACTTACTCAAAGTGCGTTTGGGACGATTCGCTCAAAATTAATTTGGTGTTATATTTCACGGAGCCTGACTGCAATGAACATTTTTGCTTTTTGTTTTTGGTTTTACGTCTTCTTTCTTAGCGGTTTTACTTCTTCTCTCTTAGCGTTTCAAACTTATTCCTTTCGCAATTGGCTTATTGTTTGCTCTCAACTTAGCGTTCTAAGTGCACTTCCAGAGTTATTCATTAAGAGCTTTCGATGCCAGGTACCATTTTTGCATTAGTATGATTCTGTGGCTAGTACTATCATACGCTATGCCCAGGAGTCGAGAAATTTTCTTTGACGAAAAATTCCTAGACCAGACCGGGAATCGAACCCAGTCACCTCCAGCATTGTGTTGCTTTGTAGCAGCGCCTTTACCGACTAAGCTAAGAGAGGACCCTAGCTTACTTATACTAAAATATGTTTCAATAAATTCACCACTTGAATTCTCCGCAACGAAATTTATGAATAATCAGCTGCTGTACTCAAAAGGTTCTTCAGTTTCATCATTGGAACGCTTCCCTTGAACATCAGGAGCGGAGTAAATAAATTCAGTAAAGGTATTTTCACAGAATACGGAAAATGGTCGTGCCAAGAAGTTGCCCGAGTACTGCGCACAAATAGAAGATTCACTCCAGTGAAAACTAATAGCACATAAGGTGCTTGGGTTAAAGAGAGCGTTTTATCCCTAAGACAACTTAGTACAGTTTCCTTATTTTAACAATTTTATTATAACTTTTGGAACTATTGGAATATTCGTTCAAAGCTGTCTAATATGATTCTGAAATTTTAGAGCCAACATTCCACTAGGCTTCCCTTTGTAACTGTTGGTACAAAATATTTCTTAGTATTATTAATCGTTTTCACAACAATTTGCTTTAACACAGTTTGAAATCTTTTTCTGTTGTGGACTAGCTCATAATTTCCGGGAAAAATATATCCGGAATATATCCCTATTTGGATTTAAATGATTGATCATGCTATAATATCTTCCTCTTCCTCTGTAAAAACATTCCTGGTTGCAACTTTCTAAGGAGTTTTATTTATCGATTGTGGAGATTCTATGCTACCCGAGCAGAAGACAACAGAATATGAATACCTAATTTTGATCTTGGTATTAAAGAGCTCAGATTATGAGGTAAAATACCTAAGCAAAACACCTAAGAATTGATTGGGAAACTAGAAGAAAATAAAACATTAAAACACTTCTTTTTAATTTTCGCCAGTAAACCCGAGAAAATCCCTTTAAATTCTACTTGAAGCTAATCTTTTGACATTTCGTCTGCTACTTACAGACTTCTTCAGTGTCGAGTGCTCGACCTAGGAATTGCAAGCAAAATATCTCTCGAATAACAAAACTTGTTATTTCAGATACCTGGGAATACCTAAGAAGTACTATTTTGGTATTGTCTTACCTCAATTTGGTATTTCACAAAACATTGTGGGAACAATTTTATGGTATTATCCTCAGGTATTTTACCTCTTAATCTGAGCTCTTAAGAACCAAGGCCAGTTATCAAGTTATTCGTTCCTGCTCCGGTACTCTTTATTTTCCCTCATTCTGGCCTCACTCTGAGTTCCGACGAATTCTCCAGTTTATGCTCTCTTACATCCCTCCGAGCGGCGATGTTCTAGATAAAATAGATACCGTCATTTGAGCATACAAAGATGGCTTGAAAACGATTTCTGTGTAAGAGAATTTAATAGAGTGCTAGACATTCGTTTAGCAGAATTTAATATATTCGAATAGTTTTTTTTTTTTACCGTGGATTTTGGGTGGGTTAAATTTTCGACGTATTAGTAGTACAGCTAAAACACTTTTATGGAAAAGACACGCATCTCACTCAAACACACACACACACAATTCTGCGGTATTGAAGGATGTCAACAATCAAACGTCATTTCCACCCTAGACATAAGGTTAGCCGCAGCATTCTTTGTCTTTTTAAATTGGGAAATTTTTGAAAAATTATTTCGTGATTTTCATTTTACACCGTGTCCAATATATTCTCATACACTTTTTCCTTGCATTGGTGTCGTGCAACTACTCAACATGCTTACGGTATGTGTTGTTGTAGTTTTGCACTATGTTTATACAAACGCTTTTAGGTTATGTCCGATTGTTTTCATTCGGTTTTTATGTTTTACCAGCGATGAACGAGTTTCGTGCAGTGGTGATAAAAAAAAGTTTTTGAAAGGTGAGAGCCCGGGCGCTATTTTCAGAAATTTGAAAAACCTCGGAGCAAAGAAAAAATAGTTTTTTCCATTTAATTCTAACTACCTTTGCTTAACTTGACTGATACGCGTATTTCGTCTACAATGTGCAGACTTCTGCAGTTTCGTGTACTAATAAATCGACTTGCTAATCGAGTTATTAGTACGAGGAAAATACTAATTTTTCTTCTAATTTCTTGTTACAGGTATTCCACTAAACAGCTCAAACCCTCTAGGACTCAGTAGGTTATCAATTCCAGTCAGCTTCGTTGGGATATTCCGGGACGCAAAATCTAAGCCAAATCTTTCTTCAAAAGGCAAATTAAGCCGTTGGTCCCGGTACATGGGTTGATGGGTTCAACTAACCATGACAAAATATACCATTTATTAAATAACATACTACGAGGAAAGGTAAGGACCATCAAGGCACCCAAGTGAAACGATTTAGATAGGAAGCATGGGACTGCCTTCTCCCTATTGTTAACATTTCGCGGAACGATGGCGGGCTCTTTGATCCCATCTATTGGGTTTATTCTGTCTATCAAGGGCTCGATTCTAGTGCTCTGGGTGTGAACTTGCTTTTGGAAGGAGATTCTCTTCCCTATATTCGCGGGTTTCGCGTAAGTATCTCTGCTCATGGGCCCACCCAAACCTTTTTCGCCCTTCATACAGGAGCACAACAACAAACACCAATAGAAGCCTGATCAAATCGTTTCTCAGCTTATTCCACTGCTATGGAAAGTTTCCTTGCTACATCATAATAATCATCATCATCATCATCATCATCATCATCATCATCATCATCATCATCATCATCATCATCATCATCATCATCATCATCATCATCATCACAAAATGTTGTTATAAATTTACTTTTCGTTCGACTTGGTAATAGATCAAAATTTCAGTTTCTATCTGAGATTGAGGTGAAGTTGTTTATTGGATCGTGTTTGTCAAGTTATTATTATTGACATTAATTTAAGAACAGCGCTAACTTTTGATTGATGTCTTGATTGATCATCATATCGTCATATGAAATCAGGTACGTTTTAATGTTTCACAAATTGTTATTCTTGTTTTCAATCAAGAGCAGATTCATTATAGTGATATTACAGCTTTGGTGATCTAGTCTAGTCTGCATACTACCGTTTAGTCGGAAGGCAGTCGTGTATAGCTTTAACCTTCCTAGGATAACACTAAAGTTTCGTCAGTCGGTGCGAATCAAAACAAACCCAAAAAGGAGAGAGTTCCTCTCCATGTGCGCATCAGTAAACAGAGTGCACACAATAGATCGCTAGAATAACTATACAAGCCACAGTGGTACATGAGCGTCTTCCAACCGGACATTTTTGCCTGTTGAAGTGGCGGATTTAGCCCGCAGTGGGATGTTAGGCAAAAATGTCGTTGGTTCGAGTACCACTGTACACATGCCCTTTTCGCTCAATTTTCCTAAAACATCTGCTATGTTTCCGAGCCTGCCGCACACTAGCGGAACTATCAAAAACTTTCTCTTCATATCTTTCAATTCTAGCCAAAAACATTGTTGTTCACTCTTGGTGCCTCATGGTGATGAGCGAACATCTCCTTCAACATCATAATCGTTACTCCTCGCACGGAGAATATATAAAATAACAATTAATGTATAGAGTCAATGTTTATGCACCATTTGAAAGGTTAGGGTCTCAAAAATGTATTGGATGTATTGAAAATGGTTCCGGTATCATTTTCCCCGGGATTTTGCTACAAAAGAAGGAAATTTAAGTTTGGCTGTGTTAACAGATATGCACTTAAAACATTCCAGTCGCATTGTAGAGAATTGACGTCTTGAGCAAAGTTTCTCAATGGGTAACGAATCGTCTTTTGATATTATCATATAAGTTCCAAATCGTGCTGCATAGATGGCGCTGCAGTCGATGTTTGCCAAATGTAGTTCTAAAAAGTTGCCGTCTTCGTCAAAGTTATTTGGAATATAAAATAAAGTCTTTCGACATTATCAGATTATAATTGGAAAATGAGGAAACACTTCACTTGATCACTTTTTTAAACTATTACTGTCACGCAAGCAACTTCCGTTAAATTACAGAAAGCTTTTCTTTGACAGATAGGCCTATTTCGTCTGCGACTTACAGACTTCTTCAGTGTCTAGTGCTGGACTGGAAGAGAAAATCGCAGTAGGTCTAGTATTTATAGTAGATTTTTGTTTACCCAAAATATGTGTGGTGCTTTTGTTCGTTCTAGTGTTTTAAAAAAAGGGAAGATTATCAGATAAGTTTGAGATCTTGCCACAAAGATGGCGTAAAATTTCGCCGCAAAGCTGACACTGCAGTCTATCTTTGCCAAATGAGACTCTAGAGAGTTGCCGTCTTCAGCAAAGTTGTTGAGAATGTAAAATGAAGACATTTGAAATATCACTTTGATGATGCTTCAGATGCTTCAATCAGTTCAGCTATGAATACACGAAGGCTTTCATGGCTCCATCGTAGATTGGATCATTGCTATGCTGACGCATCGCTGCATTGTCTCTAGATTAGGCGAATCAACAGTTGAAGTAAGTACATCAAAGGGCTTTCCTGCTAGGAGGTGTGCTCTCATCACTTTTGTGGTCTTTAATTGTTGATGATCTGCTGAATAACTAGGTGGCAACAGGCTATGGAGTAATAGGCTACTCGGATGACATTGTAATAATAATACGGGGAAGCATGATGCAACGTTATCAAACAGAATGCAGTCAGCATTAAACTACATTTTGCTCGCTGCATGAGGAAGGGGCTGAATGTAAACCCTTCAAAAACAACTCTTGTAATTTTTACAAGGAAAAGACTTCTCAACATAAAGGCACCGTCTTCTGATGGGGTACAGTTGACTTTCTCCTCTTAAGGTGAATCGCTGCTCCATGTATTTTTTCCTATCTTTAATCTCGCTCTCGCTAACTCACCTTGCTATTTCAAATTGATAAATCTTGATTGTTAGTGAATGAACATCGAATCGAACTCTATCAGATTGCTCACAGCAAGTAAGCACACAAACTGATGTGATTAAATTTTCAATATTTTGTACAGACTCTGAGTTTTATCAATTCTAAATATAGAGTTAATGACTGCCGCCAAGAATGATTCAGCATAAGCCCTTAAGTTAAATATCTAGGAGTCATACTAGATCGGAAATTGAATTGGAGTAAACACCTAGAGTACACATGTTGTAAACAAAGCAACGGCTGCTCTCTGGGCCGGTCGGAAAGCGATTGGAAAGAAATGGGGACTGAGGCTCAGAATAATCGTTGGATTTATCTGGCAGTCATAAGACCCAAGACATCGTATGCTTCTCTAATCTGATGGCCCAGAACCAAAATAAATTCAGCTCAACGAGAGCTGGTTAAACTGCAACGTTTAGTAACTCTATTGATAACAATTCTCAAACAACTATTCAAGTACTCCCACTATCCTCTGGATGCCATCAAGCATCTGTTACCCTTGCATAAATTTGTATAGGTAGAGGCAGTAAAAGTGTATGGACCCAGGACTTAACTCGCCATACCAATGGGTAAATGGCCTACGGTATTTCAAGCCGAAATTCAAGCAATCTTAGAATGCGCTGCCATCTGTTTTAAAAGGAAATACAGACATGTCAATATCTGTATCTTCTCAGACAGCCAGGCGGTTATGGAAGCTATCAGCGCATTTGAGTGCTATTCCAAGCTTTTGTGGGAACGCATTGAATTACTAAAAGAACTAGCGTTATCTGGGTCAACCTATTCTTGGTACCAGGCCATTGTAACATTGTAGGCAACGAAGCTGCTGACCAGTTTGCTAGGGAGGGGTCTCTGGGCACCTTATATGGACCAGAACCTTTCTGTGTAGTATCCTCAAGTGCGTTATCGATGGAGCTTAGAAACTGGGAGAAACAGACTGTAGGAGCAAATTGGCACACTGCAACTGGAATAAACCAGTCAAAAAGATTCACTGTTCCAAGCGTGAAAAACACAAACGCACTGCTGAAACTCAGCAAGCGCGAATTAAGTGTGTATGTAGGCTTATATACCGACCACTGCCCATCCTAATGAAGCTAAAGAAGATTCATTCTGAAGAATGTCGGTTCTGTGGGTTACAAACTGAATCCTCAGAGCGTCTACTTTGTGAATGCAGTTTTCTCTTTAATAAGAGGAAACGTTATTTCGTGAGTTGCATTATGCAACCTCGAGATATCTGGGGGAATATAAATCCCAAGAAGGTAGTAGCATTCATTATGGATGCTATTCCGGACTGGGGTATAACGCAGGCCTAAAACAACAACCTCCAGTCCTAAATACTGGTGGGTGTCGAAATGGACTGCGCTCAACAAATGGTAAGATAGTAACCCGACAGAAGAAGAAGATATAGAAGAATACCGTACTGTAGAGATGGAGTTGCAGCCTATCTTTGCAAATCCGCCATCTCTGCTGCAAGATCTGTAACTTATGTAATAATATCACATCAAATGATATACTGAGAAACTTTGCCGAAGACGACAACTCTCTAGAGCTTCATTTGACAAAGATCGACCGCAGCACCATCTCTGCGGCAATATTTGAAACTAATATGATGATGTCAAAAGACGACAATACAAATTTCTAAAAAAAAACTTTGCCGACAACGGTTATGCCGACAAAATGTTATGTTTAGTAAATGTTACTAAAATGCAATTCTGTTCACACTCGAAACCAAAACCTCCTTCCCTTTGTAACAGATTCCCGGTAGCCATTGTTTCTGGAACCCGGGTTTTCCATCACCAATGCATTTTTGAAACCATAACCTTTGAAATTGGGTATAAACATAGTGTCTAGATTGAAATTTCATAATTTTAGAAAGGGTGGAAATCCGGGTCAACATTGACCCTAATGCCTTCCCGAGCAAAGGATTATACCAAATTGATAACAAATTCTAATACTTCATTATCATTATCTGATCACTGAATATGTTATTATTGAGGCTGAATACACAGCAAAATAACAGAATCAAAAACAAAAAAAATACTCGTTGAATATCATAATAATAGCTTATTTATTATCAGTGACAACATCTTGATAACAAATCCTGTATTTTAAGCAAATTTATTGAAATAGTTTCAAATGTTGTTATCAATTTGAAATCAAATTCTCACGCATATATCTATTTTTTTTTAATGAAGAGCAAAATTTCTTGTTCAATTTATGCTGGTAATATTTAAAGTTTCTAATTCAGTTAATAACATTCCTCAAAAAATGTATGTTCAAAATGATAACATATGATAACTAGCCAATGATGATAACTTAATTTGTTGTGTGATAACAGGGGAAATCAAAACGATATCTGGGATAACAGAATTTTTTATTAATATGATAATAACTGGTTATTTTCCTTTGCTAGGTTTATGTGTCATTTTTTTAGTACCCGAGGAAGACTAAGCATAAGTTGAAGTTTTGGTTAAAACAATTTCTTAGTAGGTTATTATCTAGCTTTGTCGATTACTGTTGTAAATGCTTTTTTTTAGATCCCATAGTATGCCATGTGATATTAAAATGACAAAAAAAAAAATCCTAGGTTTGGAGCTCCACCGTCTACGATCAAGATTTACGGTAGTAGCATTAAAAAAGAACTACCAACCGCTACCATTGACAAATGAACAAGTGATAAGTGACAAGTGAATAGGACAGTAAAAAGATGTCAACAATGATAAGTTTTCGGAGGTTCAACATCTGCTAGCATGTCAAAACATTTTGTGGATGTTCGCCTCATACCACATGACTTCGGCATG